>JAATLQ010032036.1:0-12887 GCA_013421005.1 Heliconius erato x Heliconius himera | reverse complement strand
TAGATGCTTTTCCCAAATTCTTGTTAAAAAGATAAAGTCCAAGACTAGTAAAATATTAGAAAATGTATGGTCAGAGCGTTTAGACTTCCAAGAGGCGCAGATTCAAATTGTGCTACGTTCAATTTTTATGCATTTTCTAAAAAAATTGTTTTTTTCCTAAGTGTGAAATAATACTCTAAAGATGATTAAAATAGTAAGAAACTCTTTAGAAATATTGCATGGCACACCAAAGCACTCGCCGTCACCTATGGATTTTTTTTTGTTTGATTTTGTCGTATTTTCTGTTTTTATGTAATTTGTTAAAATTGTAATGAAGGCAGGGTAGTTAACTAGTAAGAGAAATACCACTTTGTCCTCAATTTTCCAGGCGAGAAGATAGGTTAGAAACGTTGCATGCGAACCGTAGTTCATTATCTTTTTTTTGCTTCACGCTATATTTCATATGAAGCAGGTAATTTAACTCAGTTAATACTACTTTTTGAGGCCGGTCGTGGCGCAGCGGCACGAGGTGTGACTGCAAAACCGACTGGATGAAATATTTACTTAAATTTATATTTCCATTTCTTCGCTCTGGTGTCGAGGTTAAGCGCGGCGTTGAGTTCTGCCACTCAACACGCAATGCCTCCAGAATTCGGCAGAAAGTGGGGAACGGAGTGTCTTAACACTAGGTTCCCTCTGCCTACCCTGCTGTGTGCGGGATACAGCGTGAAGCTAATTAAATTTAATTTTATTTTTAATACTACTTTTGAAGCCGTCGTGGCGCAGAGGCACAATCATGTGACAGTAGAAACGCGATGGTTTTGGATTCGATTCACACTCGGGGGCATGACATATTCAATGTTTTCATTTTCCTCACCCTGGCAACGAGGCAAAGCGCAGCTTTGAAATCCGCCACTCAACATGTAAACAATAAAACTCATCACGTAAAAATAAATAAAGTGGGGAACGGAGTGCCTTAATACTATATTCCCAGGTTCCCTCTGCCCACCCTGCTATATGCAAAATTAAGTGTAAAGCTAAAAAAATAGAATGCGAACTTACAACATTAATTATATATATCAAAAAAGTAATTACTGAACTACATCGGTGTCAAACACCTTCCATATTCATAACATGAAAATAGATATACAATATGCCCGAGCCCATGCTTTGCTATAGGGTCGAGGATTCACGTCGTTTTAAGCGTTATAACGGCCCTCGAGCCATGAAGCTTCCTATGCCTGAGTGCGTATATTTCCTCTCATACATGTACATACATATATGTATGTATATATGTTACATGCTCCATACTAAAGTTTGTTTACGACCAAGTTTTAGAGAGCTAGCTATATTTTCTGCTGCAAATGTAATATGACCTAAAATAATTTTGAAATCATTTTTCAGATGCTTATATTTTTTGTTTTTAAGTTATATTTTAAGTTGAGTTTTGTAAAGGTTGTAAATGGACAAATAAACTAAAGACTTCTACAAAATACTAATTTACAATTTTACAATAATATATATTAATAATAATAAACACCAACAACATAAGAGGACATAGAACAAACCCTTGTGGTATACCAAATTCAATTGAACAATTGTTATCAATATATTGATAAATTGCGTAAATTTATATCAATATTCATATCAGATATGCTTAACCATGTGTATTAATATTGTTTCAGACACCCAGCCCTACTTCCGCTTATAAGAGATGACTTCGTTACCGGCGTCGGTGTAAACATCAACCTAGCGTAATACTCTAGTCAAATATACATACATACATCAAATATTTATTAGCTCTGTAAATAATTTTAAGCTTAAGATTAATTTCAAATATTATTTGTCAAAAATGTTATTTTTGTCTGCATAACCTCTCTTTTTTATATGAGAATGATGAAAATGATGAATTTTATCAAATAAATTGCTTAAAATTTAAAAAGAATAACAATGACATAAATACGGTATTTCCAATTAACCTTCTTAGATATGTTTATTTGACACGGTGATTCAATTCCAATTATTTGGTTTATTAAAAAAATATATTTTTGAAACTGATGTCACGCTTTTGAACACCCTTTTCTTTGAAAAACGTGACATCAGGTTCCATCAGATACCACGCAGTAAAATGAAAGTTATAAAAATATTACAGAAAATAAAATACCAAATAAAAATGTGTAAACTTTGAAATGGCTGAAGCTACAAAGAAGTTAATAAAATGAACATAAATTGTACTTTGCAAACAATTTTGTTTATAGTTCTAACAGATAAGATTTCTCTGATTTCATCTATCCTTAAAGAATATTTTGGATGTTTGATGGAAAAACATAAATAATGACACTTTTTTTTTGCTTTTCGCTATACCGCGTATAGCAGGGAAAGTAATAACGGTAATAATAATGTAAATGGGGTTACCGAGTTGGTAATAACGCACTCCGTTCCTATTAAGACACTTCCGTTTTCTACTTTCCGCCGAATTTTGGAGGCCTTGCGTGTTGAGTGGCAGAAATCAACGCTGCGCTAATTTCCTCGAGTGGGAATCGAACCCACAATCTGTCGCGTTTACAATCACGCTTGGGCACTTGCGCTACGACGGCCTCTAATGACACATTGTTTGTTTATTAATATTATTAATTGTTATTTTTAGTAATATTTTAAGTAATTTTAATAATCATCTTATGGATTAAGTTTACAAAAAGCAGAGCCTATCTTCCCTCCTTACCTTTATAATTTTTTTTTTTATCTAGTCACTTACATTTATAAAAAATATATGTATTTCATTTTAGTCAATTTTAATAAACCCCAATAATGTAAGGCTTTCCCTTAGAATTAATTAAAGGACCACTGTGTTTTTTAATCCTATGCCTTCTAGAACAAATAGTTTGTAAATATAATTGTTACATATAAGAAGACGTTACGTTAAAAAAAAAAGAAAAAAATATTATATCCTAGTAAATTATAAAATCATTATATTAACTTTAGGTATAAATTTTAATATGTAAAGCGTTCATAGATAAATATTATAGGCCAGTTGAGATTGTAGTATAATGTCGGGAGGGTAAGGTCAAAGAAGAATGTCTCGCAATTTACTTTTAAGTATGTTATATATATATGTATATATATATATGAATTGATTTCATTATGAGTAATAGCATCTTTCACCAAGAACAAAATCTGAATCCTAGTCTAGGATTCCGTGGTGAAGACACGGGAAACAAAGTATCTTAATACTAGGTTCCCTCTGTCTACCTTTCTTATATATGGGCAGAATGTTTGAATATGCGAAATAATCGTACATTTAGATACTACCTAATGACTATTGTTGACTTAACCTGATCGGAGACAGATGAGGAATATGAGATACTAAACGTATAAAATACTAAAATTGAAGAAAAATAGGAAATAGAGAGTAGAAAGGAAATAGAGATTGTCATCAATTTCTCTCTTAATTTCCTATTAAATGGAAGACTAAATTATGCTATTTACAACCGACTAGAAACAATCTCAACTCGTCACACTATAATTAAAATTTTAATAAATCATTAAGTACATAAGGCACTTTAAGCACGTTTTATGCATTGAAAACAGTTACTAAAATAAGACTAATGTTTAATTCAAATCACATGCACTTAAGATTACCTAATAACACAGTATTAGATTTGTTCGTAAAATATAATATGTAAATTATCCATAGACATGATCAAATTCTATGATATATAAATTTTAACATATTTTTCCTAAACACTACATATTTTTTGGTGAAACCTATATTATTTTTACAATTTCCACTTTTATATGTACAATTTTGGAAAAAACAGTGATAAATAAAAAATCCAAAAATATTGGTACATTGTATTTTGAATGCCGAGTTATTGTTTGATTAAATATTTATCGACCTTTATATTTTACTTCGTTTTAATTTTCAATATTATTATAAAAATTTCATAAAAAAATAACAGTGAAAGTAAAAAAATATTTAGATATCTTTATTCAAATTTAAAGAAAACCTTATAAACAAAGTAAGATTAGGCTATCATCCATAACTTCTTTACAAGTAAACATAAACATAAAATTAACTTAGAAATCATAATAATATTATATTATTTAGAAATGTGTAATGAACCTGTGTTAGTTAAACAAGTAAGTCTCATAAAGGAAAACTTAATATAATTATATGTATAGATAAGATAATAAATAATTTTAAAAATTGAAAGATTGGTCTTAATTTCCCCACTCCACCCTTTTTTTTGTATCTGTAGCAAGACTTATTCCGTATATAAAAAGAATAGCAAAGGAAGACACTGCTTGTTGAGTGGCGGAACTGAACGCCACTTTTTGTTTTTTTAGGCACAACAAGGATATAAAATAAACCATTGTCCCAAGCTGAAGTCGACCCAATTACCGTCGTGTTAACGGTCAGGTGATGTCATGCCGTGCTATATGGCTGCTTCACCTATTGTTCTACTGAATTCAAATTCAAATAATTTTATTCAAAATAAGAAGATACAGGGCTTCATTTTTCTGAACTCAGCGGGACTTATTTTTCTAAAATCAATTTTATACAAATACATATTTAATTATCTGTGACAATGATACCTTTGAAACAGACTGGAGCGAGCATTTCATTCCCAAGGCGTGTTATCATTTATACAATCATTAATTTGGTGATAACCTTTAACACACAAACGTCTTTTCACAATTTTTTTAAATCGTGATATAGAAAATTCCCTGACGTTTTCTGGGATCCTATTGTAAAAGCGTACACATTGTCCCTTGAAAGAATTGCGGATTCGATGCAACCGAGTTACAGGTGCACCAAGATTAAGCCTGGTGTTAACATTATGAACATCAACAATTTTGGTAAAATTATTAATGTTTTTTTTAAGATACATAACATTTTCAAAAATATATTGAGATGCAACTGTCAATATATAAATTTCTTTAAACTTTTGCCGGAACTTTTTTTAAGGAGTCTTTAGGACCTAAGTTATAGATTGCACAAATAGCTCGCTTCTGCAGGACAAATATTGGTTGAATACCGGCTACATAACCCAAAGTAAAATCCCATAGGACATAATACTATGGAAGTAGCTGAAGTAAACAAGTCGAGCCGTTTCTACGTCAGTTACTAAATAAATGATCGAACTATAATAATAATAATACAAACAAATGGCATCTTCCAAAATACCGTAATTGGGTATGTATGGTCGAATGATTACATTCGCACAGATGTGGGTTCGAATCCCTTCCAGAAAACTTAGAAATTAGATTTTTTCTATATTCCAAGGTATCAAAGGTACCTTGAACATTTCATAGTTAGTTTCATTAATTTCAGTTTGATACCTTTACGCTATCTCAGTCTTCACAGACAGACAACACAATAATCCGTAAGTATAGGGATTCCTTTTTTCCTTTCATGATACGGAACTATAACTATACAATAGATTAAAATTTTTGTTCCTTAAATAAACATTGAAACATTCATTAAACAAGCACAGAATTGTACAGAAATAAATTCATGTATTTATTCAATGATTTTTTTAATTTTTCATTAATTTCACTGAAAAATAAAGTAACTCCTGAAACATTATGCTGAAAAATGCTAAGCAGTCTATTATAAAGTCACCTTTAAATAATATTTGTAAAAACACAGATAATGTTACAAAAAAAAAACACTACAAAATATTAATTTTTTTCCCAAACTGCAAAGATGGTGCATAGAGTTCGGTTCTACAATACACGTGATATCTTCTCGTCACCAGAGTTAAACACTAGAGAGGATCTAATGTTAACATGCCCCGTTTCTCGTTTTCAACCTGAATTTAAAACATTGCGTGTTTGTTGAGTGACGGAACTCAACGCCTTTCTTTGGAGAAAATATTATTATTTTTAACATTTTTAAAGTATTTTTGTGTGTTCTAACATTTTTAAGGAAAGAAAAATACTACCGATGTGGTCGGTTTCCAAAAGGACGTTAAAATTTTTTATACATTTTCTAAATAAAAAAATGTATATATTTTCAAAGAAGAACAATTTTCTGATATTTTTAAAATAGCTTACTTATATACATCTAGTGTCACAGTGCTATAGTTACATATGTTAAACGCCGCATAACAAAGCACTCTGTCGGGTATGCGGTTGACCTGTACTTGCTTGTAGTTTCCACAACCTCTACAAACTAAGTGTAATAGTATAAGTACATATATATGAATACTGCCTAATTAAAAGGTAGCTTTGGATTAAACGTCGTGGAGTTCATTCTTGGGTTACGCAAAAAGTTGGATAGGCTGGTCAAAAATCTGAAAACTCTACATTTGTGGATAAATCATAAAAAATAGAATTAGAATTATGAAGTTGGCTAAGTAGCATCTACAAGTAGTTTAGGAAAAATTCTGAAGACTGTGGAACTGTGGAATCTGAAACATCTGTGGTTACAGTCTAAAAAACAATAGCCTTAAAAGTGTGGGCAAAAATGGTATTAAAGCCGTTAGGTTAAGTGAGGTGTCAATTGAAAAGGTTCTGGTTTCAGATTAAATTCTTGTACGGAACCCTCGGTGGGAGAGCCCGACTCGTGCACAATAAGAATAAAACATGAAGCTGATGATGAAAAATATTTAATATAAGTAGGTTAATTTCCGCTCGGATGAATGATTTATTTTCATTTCCTTGATGTGGTAAATAAATAAGGCGCAGCGTTCATAATAGAGCACTAGCATCTCTCTTTCTACCCACTCAACACATAATACCTATTGAATCCAGTGGATAATGGGAAATGCTTTGATGGGAACGCAGTGTATCAACACTAGGTTCCCAGGTACCCTCTGCATACACAGAAGGGCTGTGTGATATGAATATAAGCTATAATGAAGATTTTTTTAGCTGGACGCTGGATCCCGTACCTAAGCTAAAATCACCTTCACTTCAGTTCATATTCATCTAAATTAGTAGGCAATGTGTAACATTCATATGACACGTGAGTACAGTAAAATGTCATTTTAAACTCGAGTTATTACGAAGTTTGTAATTTCCCATTAATAATGCCGTTTTGGGACACAACGCCTAGTTGTCAGGTAGTTTATAGTTGGAGTTGTTCTACGTGTACAAAACCTGTAAATAATATAACATATTGTCGCCATATTTAAACGTTTTGCGTTTTTTTCTTAAGCTTATCGCAAATTTAGTTCAACAACGACGTATTTGTGCGTCTTGGAATATTAACGGAGACGCAATCAAAGTTTGAAAATAGCCTTTCCGTATACATTGACAAATTATAATTTTTTTTTTAATTGTGCAATTACGTCATTGTTGCATCAAATGATCGATATAATAAAGAGATTTTGATTTAAATTTTACTAAATTATGCTTATTAGTATTTAAATGATACCTTTTAATATTTAGTTTGATATATGTACCTTATTACATAAATGGATATAAATGTAATTTTATATAATTTTATATTGTTCCGTGGACTTTTGTTCATATATTCTTTTGAATATAATTTGTTCCTATACATGAACCATAAGATAAAACTTTATAAGATTTTTGTTAAATTTGGTTTATTGTTGAATTAATTTTCAACAAAACAATATGATTAGAAGAAGGATAACCGGTAATAGACAGTGTCTGTATTTTTAAAATTCTAAAAAACAAAACAGCTTCACGCTGTATCCCGCACACAGCAGGGCAAGCAGAGGGAACCTAGTGTTAAGACACTTCGCCCTCCACTTTCCGCCAAAATCTGGAGGCACTGCGTGTTGAATGGTAGAACTCAACGCCGCGCTTTGCCTCGACACCATCGACGCAACCGTCGCGTTACAGTCAAATAATATTTCACCATCTGAATTCTTCTTCCGTACTGCACGCCACCGTAAACCACATTCCTGGGTCAGTTCAACTGCCCGGTATACTAGATAATTTTTCCCCGGATATGGTTATTATGAAAACAAATACCAACGAGACGTGTTCGGCTGATCAACGCATATCTTAAAAATCTAATTTTAGTGTTGTAAGTGTTAATGGCGAATAGTAATCACTTAACATCAGATGACCAAAGAATTCGTTTGCCTGATCTGGTATAAAAAAATATGAAAAAAAAACATAGTAGAGAAGAACCACCGCAAATACCGCATCATGCGTATAACTATTTAAACGGATGAAAGGGAATGCCTTATTACTAGGCTCTTTTTGTATACCTAAAAGGAAAATAAAATTACTATTTTAAAAGATTTTGTTAATTTTATTTTTTCCTTATCCGGATAAACTAGAGCGCGGCGATGAGATCCGCCATACAACATACAGCGTCTCGGGAGGGCGTCTAAATGGAGTGTTTTCATAATAATTTATAACCACTATTTGTTAGTTTTCCTAAAAACTTGAAACCCTCATGATATATTGTAAGCTTAAAAACTTCGTTGAACTAAAATACAGAATAATATTCAATGTAATTCTAGGCTTTACGAATTCTCTTCATTAGTTCAACAATATAATATTGTAGGTACTTTGAAACACAAGAAGATTTAATAATATTATATTATATTAGGCCTTAAAGGATTTTACATATATATTTTTATTATTAAGTGCGCGTAGGATGGTTATGGATTCCCACTCGAGGGAGTGAGTTATTTTAATTTTACTATTTTAGCAAGCGAGCGAGTGAGCGAGAGAGGTGGCGAAATCATATGTCAGATATTATATTGACTTATTCATCATTTTCATCAAAATTTGCCTATTGTAGAAAAAAATTGCTTGAAGCAATAAAAACGGCATTGCGCAGACTTTATAAACTTTTTATGATTTTTTTTTCTGTGCAACAAATAATCAAATCTGTTTAATACTATATTACTTTAAAAGGAGTAAAGTATAAATTGGTATTATCTAATAAAAAAAAACAAACAAATGTTGGCATTATTCAGCCAATTCCATTTAATTCCATAAAACATTTCATTTGTATGTAACTTTAGAAAACAATAAAGTAGGGATGGTTCCAGCCATGAATAGGATCATATGAATTTTATGACAGCTTTGATGTTCCTGACGTCTGCTTCAGACTATTTTACACGAAAATTAAAATTTTATGAGAAAATAATTTACTGAGAACAACTTTGTAATGGAAGACTTGTTTTTTTTTTTATTATGTGAGAAGAAATTACTTACTTAATCAGCTTCACGCTGTATCCCGCACACAGCAGGGTAGGCACAGGCAACCTAGTGTTAAGACACTCCGTTCCCTACTTTCTGTCGAATTCTGGAAGCATTGCGTGTTGAGTGGCAGAACTCAACGCCGCCTAATATATTTAATTAATTGATTAATAATTTAATATTAATTTAATTTATTGATTAATTAATTAAATTACTTACTTTTCCATAACGTCATTCAACGTGACCATAGCATTACAGAGTGAGGGGCTCTAAACAGTGTTTAGAACTTGCAATCCAAGTATAGGTTTATGTGGCCGCTTTGAAATACGCTCTGTCGTTTTCACGATTTTTCTTTATTTTCCAGGCTTTGTGACAGTCCCTCTGTTGTCGATTTCAAGTTTAAATAAATTTATTACCGTTTTATCACGATACTAAAATACAAATTAAATAACGACTAGCATAATTTACTTATAATATACAAGTGGAAGCGATAGTGTTGCCTTTAATGGGAACAGCATACAGGGTAAAATATTTGAAACCAATACCTAAAGAAATTAATCAAGATACCTCAACAGTTTAGACGTAGGATTTTTTTTTTATTTCAAGATATTAATAATAAGATATCCATACCTGTATTTCGTGTGACACAGTTACGCTTAGGTACCAATAACGTAAACAGATTACTACTACTACTACTAAAGGTTAATCAACTTTGAACTTTGCCACCAATACCTACGACTCGATTTCGGAATGAGGCGTAAGCGGCGGTTTTTTTTAAATAAATTCACGCTGTACCCGTATATAGCAGGGTACATATAGAGAACTTAGTGTTAAGACACTCCGTTCCCCATTTTCCGAATTTGGTATTGCGTGTGGAGTGGCAGAACTCAAGGCCGGGCTTTTACCTTGGTGCCAGAGCAAAGAAATAAAAATAATGAATAATAGTTCATTCCCCCGAGTAGGGATCGAACCCACAATCGTCGCGTTACAATCACACCTTTGTACCCCTGCGCCACGACGCGGTGACTTCCGATAGAAAACAATTATTAATTTAAATTTTCTTAAAAACAAAGTAAAAGTTACTCGTAAATACCATATTGTTCTCCACTGATCTTCAACCGGCGGTCTCTTTGCTCATCTAAGTGCTCTTAAGTACTATCAAGCGTGAGATCTCATTTATTTCTAAATTGGTCGTTAAATGCATTTCAGAGAGTCGTAGGGCAAGGGCGTGCAACTATAAGAAACGCAACAGGTTGTGGGTTCAATTCCCACTCGAGGAAATCAAATATTAAATATTTCATTTTTTTTATTGTGGTATCAATTTAAATTTTCCCCAAGTGGAAATCGAACAAACAACCGAGTTTGCAGTTAAATGACGTGCTCAATGAATCTCAGAAATAAAAAATAATTTAAGCTTGTCCACTTTCCTCTTAATTATCGAGGCGTCACGCACGTTGAGTGGCGGAATTAAACGCCGCGCTATGCCTCATTACCAAAACAAGAAAATGATACATACATACATATGTATATATAGTATGAATCATTATTAGGTATTACAAGCTGGAGTTATATACACCCATACCTGTAGAGCTGCATGGTAACTAGAGCGCCGGTCGATAAGGTTCATCCGGCGTCGATCGTGGGACTACATCCGACCGTTATCGCTGCCAACCTGTTTATTTACCTTATGCATAGGATATTGTGCTGTACCTATATGGTTTGGTGAAACGCTAAACTAAATTTACATTTGGAGGCGAATATGGATGCAAGTTTGAATCAAATTTTAATGGAATGGAGGAAGGATGTTTTCTCGGGGTAGATATAAGGAACTCGGGAACTTAGTGTTAAGACACTCCGTTCCCTACCTTTTGAGACATTGCGTATTGGTGTCGTGTGAGTGGCGGAATTCAAAGTTGTGCTTTTGCTTTTTTCGACGACCTCAAGTCCATTTTATCATAATTTTTTTATGCTGGCTCCATCATCAGACCAATTCGAGAATACCATATTAGAGTACAGCACCTACGCATAATAGCAATGCTTTACAATCATTACACCCCGGTCTAATTCAATTTCTTTATTTAACTTATTAATACGATATTGTGATATACCTGTACATTTGAAAGTGACCATACCAAATTTGAATCCAATTATGGTATTTTTATTATTTTAGCGTGTTCAGTCAATTGTTGTCAGTTAGTTTTCGAAATAGCTTGACATACCTAGACTTTAATTGCAAAATTTAAATAACTAAACATAAAATTTCTACATCCAAACCTCACAAATTTACGATAAAACTAAACAGACCTAGCATCATTTACACTAAGTAATGAATAAATGATGTTTTGATACATTTTTTAAAAATCTTTTACTCTAGTATTCATTGTATAAATTAACAATTACTAGGACATAACTAGGAATAACACAAAAACGCACGCGTAGTAGTTCTGTGATCACAATTTGTGTACAAAGTGAAGGCATATTAGTTTTGGTCTCGGATACAAACAAACGGCATAAATGGCGAAACTTATACGCAAAAAGAGGCCAGTCCAGAGTTAAGTAAAAAAAAATTTTTTTTACATCACGCTGTATTCCGCATACAGCAGGTTGGGTAGAGGAAACAACATTTTTAGACATTGCGCGTTGAATGATGGAACTCAACGCTGCTGCACAAAAGCAATAGAGCAAATTTAACGACGACCTCAATATTTAAAAATAAATATACCACAAATTTATATGTTAATTAAAACAATGTATAAATGAAAATATTATTTAATACTAACGTCACTCAACACGCAATGCCTCCAAAATTCGGCGGAAAATGAGCAACGGAGTGTCTTAACACTAAGTTGCCTCTGTCTATCCTGCTGTGTGCGGGATACAGCGTGAAGCTGATTTTTTTATACAGGAAATTTATGTCTACGTAATTTTTTTTATAAATGAAAAATAAATATAGGCATTTTCGGAGCTACCGCACCCGCTCTCACTCATCACACATACCAAACATTATACGATTTTAATCAGAAACGTCAGGAGTACAAGTTTATTGCATACCAATAACACGGCTTTACTATTCGAGTCCTTTCTTACCTAGATTGAGGATTTCAACATAGCAATTACGCTATCGTGTTGTCGTGTCGTGGTTTCGATCGTCAATTGGTAGAGCAGAGCGCGCTGTTAAACTCCGTCACCACTGAGCGATGTTTCGATTTCGAACGAAAGGGGAAAATAGAATAATATTTAGAAAAAGTTGCTGATCTATACTTATAATATAATCGTAATGGATCGGTGTCTGTATGTGGTAAATATATAGTAAAAAATGTTATTGGTCGCATTTACAAATATAATAAAACGAAAAACGATGAGCGGGCGAAGCCGTTAACGGGTCGCTAGTTGTTCAAAAAATTTTTCCGCTGCTCAGAGACTGACAGTTAGTACGAAGACACTAATTGATAATTTTTTGAAATTCCATACGGAAATGAAAAAAATCGAATTTTTCCGTTTTCAATCTTGCAGGTAATGTCTGTGTTATCTTAACCAGTGGCGTAGCTGGGGGGGTGCGAGCGGTGCGGTCGCACCGGGCAACAAATGGAAAGGGGCAACAAAGTCTACGATCAATTCTTCTAATTTTTTTTCAATCAAGAATCAAGGAATGTACAAGAAAAATAAGAGAATGAAAATGAAAAATACAATCTCGCTATCATGTCAATTGAACATGAACTAGTCGATACTATTGATTTTGAAAATGTGATTAATGACTTTGCTAGTCAAAA
>JAATLQ010032035.1:39967-52853 GCA_013421005.1 Heliconius erato x Heliconius himera | reverse complement strand
TCAATCAGTACCTTTACTCGCATCAAGCGGTCGCAGCGACGGTCAACTTCAAGGAGCCCATTCTGAAGCTCTTCAGAAAGCACTACCGCCACACCGTTTCTACCGAAAGGTGACCCAGTGTATATAAGCCGGTAACCCTGTCCGATGTTACGGGACTTATTACCCTTCCAGCGAGTTTCCTGGAGGAAAGCACACTGGACCCGACGTCTCATTAGTACATCTGCGAGTTCCCTGCATCGTCCGGTGAGAGAGCCAATATTCCACGTTGCAAAGCGGAGTTTCCGTCTGGGTACTAGCGTCTTTAGCCGTGCCCGTACTTGACACGGTAGCCCTTGCCCACTTGTCGCAGGTGTAGGGCGATGTGCCTGCGCGTCGTTTTGCGGCGACGCCCTAGTCGTACCCAGTCTCATCTTTGTTCGTTCCATGTTATGGCGAATTATGGTTTTTAGTGGAGCGATTGCCATCTGACCTCCAAAACCCCTTCGTGGGGAGAAACCAGGGGGAGAAAGATAGGACAGATAGAAAAAGTGGAAGGATGGGTAGAGGGAGAGGGTAGGAAAAAGGAGAGGATTAAAAGAAGGGGACACCACTTTTATGGACTGGACGGAGGTTATAACAAGTGGTGGCTCGAGGATCCGGGGTCGCGTACCCGTATGCCTAAGAACAAATATCGGACAGATATTAGTCAGGACACCCTCTGTCAAAGGTCTGGGTTAATCTCCGTAACAGCTTAATGCATTTTTATGATAATATACTCAAAGATAGAGGTGGTGGAGCAAAATAGGCACACTATTCATACCGGAAATCCCGCGGGATAGATGCAGATATAGATAGATGAGACAAGCAAAAACAAAATTTTTATCCGGTGTTATAATTTGTAAAAGTAATTTTAACTTATTTTCTATTCAGTTTCAGATACATAGAAGATGAAGGTGAAAATATAATTGAGAATCAGTGCAGTACAGTAATAATTAAGGTGCATAATGGAGTGTTCCCTGCGAAGCTCCACACAAGTGCTCTCCCTGTGGACGTTGCTCATCGGCAGCTTCAATATAGCAGGTCAGTTTATTAAACTTTAATATGATTTATAATTTATTTCATAGAAATCGTTTATCTAATCCGATTTGGCTTTTTGATCTTTATTATGGTGTGATTATGGAACACTTTGATATTTGATTTTATTTTGATAGCAAGTTATGCAAAATTATCTAAAAAAGAACAATAAAAAATAAGAATAGAGGCTATTTGAGTATAAATGCGTTAATTGTAAGTTCGATTACCAATCTAGAGATTACCAATCAAAAATGCATGTCTAAACAGCGTCTACACAACTAGGTTCTCAGGTTCCCTCTGCCTAACATACTATATGATACACCGTGAAGTTGAAAAAAAAAAGAAGTTCTTTAATCAAGTACAGTAGAAACTCTATTATCCGGCCCTCAGTTATACGGATTCGCGATTATCCGGACTACAGACCAACTGTATTAAATGTACCTACAAGTCGTATCAATGCAAGCATGAACTTGTCGAATCTGGCACCACCCCGCCCGCGCCGCGTCCCATCGTCGTACATCTTAAGATATCTTAATAATCATTGATTTTCACTTTATGTATTAGTTGTTTTAATTAAATTTATATCACAACGTATGTGCATACTTACATATTCTAAATACCCGATTACCCGATTTTCCATACTTTGGATTATCCGGATTTTCGATAATCCAAATGCCTACCAACAACAAATAGTCCGGTTAATCGAGTTTCTACTGTATTGTATATCACCTTGTTAGGTATATATGCACATCCAGACATACGTAAATAAAAATATATAATAAAAAATATTATTTACAACATACATAAATCACATTATACGATTTCTTCATTAATGTCTATATCAGCAATCAAAGCCTGTTAATAAGCGAACTGACTACGTAATCAACTAATAGCAATTTATGATTAGATATAAACTATGTGCTTATTATTATTATAAGTTATTTCAGTTGTAATGAGTTATTGATTGTTTGGTTAGAGTAATGTAAATTACTTCGTTTTGGTTCCGTACTATGGATATACATATTTATTAGTTTACATGTACTAAAGTCTACACGAATATAATATAGAAAAATATTCTATATAAAAAAATGATAATTTTTTCCCGCTTACGTAGAAATTTGGAGAAACCTGGTGATCCCCTATTCTTTCCAAGGAACCTAACAAATTTCATATTTTTCCGTTGTATAGCTTAGGCTCTACGTTATATATCAGTAAATAAGTAACGAAAGCGTATTTAGATATATCAATTGATGATAAATTCGTTCACGTGGAGTTTATTACTTATCGTATAATTCCAGCTTTTCTTGTCTTAGTGCTCTATAATACTCTTCGTGGAAACGTACCCGCACGTTTCACTACCAGGGCAGCTGTGCTGACGTTTCACCTTCTAATCAATACAGCTAAATCACCTTTCCTCTTAACTAAATATACTTCCCAGAAATATAGCTTCATTCACTTGTTCTAATATCTTAGAACATCCTTGATATATTTAAGGGACGTGAAGACACTGACACATACCAAGAATTCTCTTGTTTTCCCCAGCTTGAAGGGAACCAAAACGAGCCTCGGGGTGGTCACCTTATATTCTATTGCAATATTGGCCTCAAAGTTGGAATATTGTTGACTTGACTGAGACCACATAAACAACATTCAGACCTCAATAGCTATAGAAAAGTATTTATCAAATAACAACCACAATAGTATCAAAGATGACATAGACATTTTTGAAAATTTTACAAGAAATATTTTTAAAGTATATTAAATTCCTTATGTTACCTTAATAACATATTAAGAACAAGTTTATTAAAAAAAATAATAACAATCGTAACAAAAGTAAAATTAAGATACTTTTTTTGCAGTCTTTATCGGTTTTGAACACTACAAGCAGACCGGCATATAAAATAATTGATAGCCGTATCGGATATTTGCGACGTTTCTGCTTAAAAGCAATTGTTCATTCTTACAAATTTTTGAAGCGCGTAGCCTATCATACGACTCGATACCAATAAGACTCGATAGTTTATTTTAAAGTTGCGACGTCGCGTACCTTTCCCCAATTCCCTAATTCATGATTATTAGACTATCTAAAGAGTCATAATTTGATAGTATGAATAAGTTAGCCACAAAAACATCCAAAGTTCTATAAACTGTATAGTCTGGGTTTTCTCGTGCAGCTATATTTGGCACATTTTTCAGCTATGAATCGGCATCTTTTTCCTTTATATTATAAAGAGTCAGTTGCCTTACCTCTGAATTAGTAAAGCTGGTAAAAATAAGACTAAGGAATGTCATCTGCCAACGAGAACTGAAACAGCACCAGCTGAAGCATCATATTGGCTTACCAATTAAGAATCCAATAGAATGAAATCATTGTCATCCGCCGATTATTGTTCGTCCGATTCACAAAGATAGATTCTATATTTTTAGCTATCTTCACTGTTGACTTAAATCCGCTGTGTTTTTTAAGATTTTGATGGCTCAAAATTGGAATTATGATAAATTTTATCTACGGATAAATATAAACACATCATCTGATTTAATCGGTAAAGTAATAAAGAGGTCAGTCGTGGCGCAGGGGCACAAAGTGTGACTGTAAAACCGACTGGTTGTGGGTTTGATCCCCACTCGAGGAGATGAAATATTTACTTAAATTTATATTTCCATTTCTTCGCTCTGGTGTCGAGGACAAGCGCGGCGTTGAGTTCTGCCATTCAACACGCAATACCTCCAGAATTCGGCAGAAAGTGGGGAACGGAGTGTCTTAACACTAGGTTCCTTCTGCCTACCCTGCAGCGTGCGGGATGCAGCGTGAAGCTGATTATGTTTTATTATCTGATTTAATTTCTTAGTTTACGGCGTTTCGAGCGTGCCAGTTGAGCAAATTTCATTTCGCCAATATTGGTATGGTATGGTTCTCTGATTTTAGTCCACCAATGTTAAACACATCATCGTAAAAAGTCACATTTATACTGACACTATCTGTCACATACGTCAGGTACACAAACTAACCTCTTTAGACGCATGACATGCATCTGCACATCTCACGCGTCATTCATAACTAGGAAACTAATAAAAAAGGCACGATAGAATTCCTGCGAAATAAAAAAAAATACACAAAGATGACATACCGTATACATATGTACGTCAGTGGTTAAGGGTTAATTGTAATATATTATAATGGTGTCAATCTTCAGTGGTTAGCATATAATAAAGCAGACTCTTTAGACTCTTCTGTTTTAAAGAACAATGTTTTCCTATTCCTTATGTTTACCTCTTTTAATAATAGTATAAAAGTATAGATAAATAGCCTAAGAATATTAAGCGTTGTATAAATACGTTTGTTGGTTCTGATATATGTGGCATATGTATATATTTCACTTTTATATTTTTATTTCATAGCTCAAAAGCAAAAAGCGAGTCACTAATAGGATCACTTTGCTGTCTGTCTGTCAATACCATTTATCTCAAGCTGAAACTAATATCAGATCTACGGTAGCAGAAAAAATCAAGCTTCTAAATCATCGTAATCTAAAGATATAAGCTGCAAAAAGTAAAAACTAGCATTACAAGTAAAGGAAAAATATACTAAAAATATATTTTATAGAAAAAAAAACATTATAAACATATATTTATAGTTAATACCATACAAAATACGCCCGCAAACTTAAATTTGCAAACTTTTATAAGTTGTACTTCTCTCTATAAACAACGGTACGAATGGTACGAAAGACTAGATTGCGAGTCCGACGCGCACTTTTTTTGAAATAGGTGACCTGACAAAAATTAGATATTATAGTGTAACAACAAGGGCTTATTCTTAATTAAATGTACCGTCTACCATTTCCATTACTTTTTACAATCAATCTCTATAGAAAGTGTTCCACAGTGGATAGATTTGTAATTTAAATAAAAATATTATTTTTATGTGAATATGTTATACTCCACAAGCAAGCGTTCTAAAAACATTTTTTGCATCACTATTCATGATGCATATAATATTTAATTTCAAAGTATTTTTAATAACAATAAAAACAGCAATAATGTCTGTTGCGTGATTGGAAAAAAAAAGAAAAATAATATGCGGATTTTATATGAAGAAAATACTAGCGACTAAAGTTTTAAGTATCCATGGCAACAAAATAATATATCATCGAAGCAAAAAGAGAAAACAGCACATAGCAAAATTTAAGTCAATACACACAGTTCAAGCTCGAATACTTATGTAATATGGGTTTTATATTTCACAATCATCTTTTTTTTGGTCGCTCATCAAAATCATCATCACGTAGCACGTTGTCCCTATAAAAATAAACACGATGTGTTCACTTTAATAAATGTTCGCGTAAAACAAAAAAAAATGTATATATATTTCTATATTTTATATCTCTTCGTGCTGTAACGTGTACCAACATTCATAAAGGCTTATAGTAAAGCTGTGTGTCAACGCGAAGTAAAATGG
This sequence comes from Heliconius erato x Heliconius himera, assembly GCA_013421005.1. Taxonomy (NCBI): domain Eukaryota; kingdom Metazoa; phylum Arthropoda; class Insecta; order Lepidoptera; family Nymphalidae; genus Heliconius; species Heliconius erato x Heliconius himera. Next base: position 47,341 of record JAATLQ010032035.1, on the reverse strand, counting down.
GTGGCCTACTTTGTTCACGTAATTAAATGAGATGTTTCATTTTCAATGGGAACGCCGTTTTGTGTACGCATCGGTTATTGGTTTGATTCCTATTGAAAGAAGTAAATAATATACTATTTCATTCTTTCATTTTTTTAGCTTCACGCTGTATCACACACACACAGCAGAGTAGGCAACCTAGTACGTTCCTCATATTCCTCCGTATTTTAGATGTATTGCGTATTGAGTGGCGAAACTCAACGCCGCGCTTTGACTTGACAACAGAGCGAAGTAAAAATAATAAATATTTAATTTCCTCGAGTTTGAATCGAAACCATAATATGTCAGTTTACAGCCCCTGTGCCACGACTAGCCCCAATCCATAGTTAATCATATTTAAAAAAAAAATTATCCGCTCTTTACCAGAGCGTAACGTTAAGAACTAATTGAAGAACGATGTCTCACGTCACTAAATTATCTTTGCCTATTTTACTTTACATATTTTTTTTTATAAAAATCTCTAATATAAAATCCCTACCGTCGTGTGTTTGTTTTATACGAATGTTCTTGGCATATTTAAGTCAAATATGAATAAGAAATGAAAATTTTGCGTCCAATTAAATTCGAAATTACGATTCTGTAATATATCTTATATGTACAAATGTTCTGTCAGTTTCCTTATTATTTTGGAATTACTGAGCGAAGAAGGTTGTTTTATATGTTCGTTAGGGTTTTGGTTCTTTGATTCAGTCTACAGTATTAATATGTTTAAACAAATATATATTTTATTATTATAGACTAAATTATACATACATACATATATTGATATGATACTATGATATATATGTATATATAAATTTATACTTATAAATTTTGTGGCCAATCGTAAACGTCGCGACAGATTGTGGGTTCGATTCTCAGTTGGGCAAATAAAATATTTAATATTTTCATTTTACAGAATTTGACGGTGTTGCTTAATGCTACCCTGCTATGTTCAAGATACAGCATAAAGCTATAAAAATAGGCTGACTGCATACGTCCGAAACTGCACAGCGTATAAAACAGAAATTTAGTATAGAGTTTTATTTAGGAGTGTAGAAAAGTAATAAGCGCATTTCTTTAAAATCCTGTGGCAACGGAAATACAAACATTTATATTTAGAATTTTAAATAAAAATTTATAATTTAGAAATATAAACAGTATGGCGCATTTCTTTAAAATCCTGTGGCAACGGAAATAGAAATATTTATATTTAGAATTTTAAACAAATTTTATAATTTAGAAATATAATCATAGTTAAATCCAGGCAAATAAAATTGTGGGTAACTAATAAATAAAATCAGCTTCACGCTGTATCCCGCATACAGCAGAGCATAGGGAACCTAATGTTAAGACATTCCGTTCCCCACTTTCTGCCGAATTCTGGAGGCATTGCGTGTTGAGTGGCAGAACTCAACGCCACGCTTAACCTCGACACCAGAGCGAAGAAATAGAAATATAAATTTAAGTAAATATTTCATCTCCTCGAGTAGGGATCGAACCCACAACCAGTTGATTTTACAGTCACACCTCGTGCCGCTGCGCCACGACTGGCCTAATTTATAGTAATTTATAAAAAAGGAAAAATCGTAAAGAAAAATACAAACACAAAATATCAATATCAATGACAAAATTAGCAAGAAACATAAAAGGAGGTCTAAGTTCGTCAAAGGCATTAGCAATCAGTGTCCACAAAAATACAGTACCACAGTCCTACTAATGAAAATAAGCAAGACTACTATCTTGTAAATATTCAACAGTGCTCGGGCTTAAGAAGGAATAATAAACTTGTTCTTTCAATAAGATTAACAGGCGGTATTTTTTTTCCTATTTCTTAGGTTTTAGAATAGATTATATATATTAGATTTTTTAGCTGTAGCAGGCTAGGCAGAGGAAACCTGGGAACCTAGTGCTAAGACACTCTGCTCCCATTAAGACACTTCCGTTCCCCACTTTCTGTTCATGATTTGTAAGAAATAATTCATCTCCCTGGGTGGAAATCAAACCTAGAACCGATGCTTATGCTGTGCTTCTAGGCTACGATGCAGTAGCAGTACTGCAACACGACTTCGTTGTTATTTTTGTAAAAAAAAATTCAGCTTCACGCTGTATCCCGCATACAGCAGTGTTAAGACACTCCGTTCCCCACTTCCTGCCGAATTCTAAAAGCATTGCGTGTTGAGTGGCAGAACTCAACGCCGCGCTTAACCTCGACACCAGAGCGAAGAAATGGAAATATAAATTTAAGTAAATATTTCATCTCCTCGAGTGGGGATCGAACCCACAACCTGTCGGTTTTACAGTCACACCTAGTGCCACTGCGCCACGACTGGCCTTATTTATATAATTAATATATAATTTAATTTACTTTAGTAGGTACATCCCTAAAACGCAAAATATAAAATTCTGCAATCTATTTACTTATAACGCGAGGCTGCCCGTTTTTATTAGGCGTCAGATTGCACTTGAATATTCAATAGATACGGAACGGAAACGGTGGCTTATTTTCATTATGTTGATTGTTGCACTCTGGATTTTTTTTTTTGATAAATTATTTTCTTTGTTATATTTGAAATTTGGGTTTTTCTATGTACTTTTTTATAATTTGTTTTTGTTTATTATAAACTTTATTTTCTTGTCTACGTACATCCCGCAATACGCCTACATGTTTAGTTACTCTGTTTTTTGTTTTCGTACGCAAATATTGCGTGTTCTCTAAATAGACACCATCGTGATACAGTGGCACAAGCGCATGTAACTGAAAACAACGGTTGTGACTTCGATCCTATCTTGGGGGAACGAAATATTTAACATTTTCATTTCGTTTCTATGATAACCAAGCAAAGCGGCATTGTGTTCCGCCATTCAACACTCAATGCCTCAGAATTCAACAAAAAGAGAGGAACGGAATTGTCTTAATGGGGACGGAGTGTCTTAGCTCTAGGTTCCCAAATTTCCTTTGCCTTCCCTGCCTATTAGAACCTACTTCCTCCACATACAGCTCGATAACTTAGTAATATAATCTCTACTAAGCTAATATTCCAAAACTTAAACTTTGAAACATATTACATTGAAGAAAGTAAAAGAGCAAGAACCTTATTACTCTACCCACGTTTATGATCCCTGTTAAGGTCTTACGTCGTAAAACCAAAAACCTAATATAACCCAGTTCTAGTTAGTTTGAAATAACAAATTTTCAAGTTAATTTATTACGTCGCCTATATATTTTATAAAATCTGCCACGGTAGAGGGCGTACTAGTTTTCATACATTTTCTCAATAGTCAACTTTTATTCATAGTTTATCTAAATTTTTAGCCTTACTTATATCTAGCAGGGTAGGCAGAGGGAACATAGATATCTAGTGTTAAGACACATCGTTCCCATCAAGACACTTCCGTTTCCGACTTTCCTCCGAATTCTGGAGGCATTGCGTGTTGAGTGGCCGAACTCAAAGCTGCACTTACCCCCGTTACGAGAACGGGTAAAATGAGAACATTACATTTTTCATTTGCTCAAGTATGAATCGAACACACAACCTGTCCCGTTTATAGTTGATTGTTAGTGTACATGCGCCACAACTGGCCTTAAGACTGATAAAAAAAATAACAGATTTATTCAATTTCACCTCGCTTGCATCTTACTAATATGCACCTTATCAATGCAGCTAAGGCACCGTTAACTTTGTTACCGGCAATAATACGCCTTTCCGCATCCGTCTCGAATCTTCCATCTCTAGTACTGCATACATACTTCCCAAATATACCACTTCATTCACTTGTTCTAATACCTTACCATATACACTACACGTCCTTTCTTCATTTCTTTCAAATTATTCTTACACGTTAGTAGGTTTTGTATAAATTAGAACTTTAAAAAATATCTTAAAAATGTAATATAATAATAAAATAACAAATTTGTACATATCTTTTTAAAATGTTATTATGAATTATCTTATACACTGTGACTATACATACACATTTAATCGTTTCGATCTTATTAGAAAATTTAATCTAACGAATGGAAGCGGTTTAATCAGATAAAAGTAAAATCTTAAATAAAACACGATGCGAACATCATCTAAATTAATAAACTCAATGCCTTCACAATTATGTTAACTGCTACTGGGGGCGAAAGAAATTATCGTAGAAGCTTCTCGACCGTACTAAAGGTATTATTGCGTTCTGTAAAGGGACCTATATTTTTATACAATGTATTAAGTAGATTAAATTTAAGTTATTGTTGTTGTTTTTCATAAACTTGTGTTTAAACACTCCGTTCCCAGTAAGTCCTCACTTTCCGAATTCTAGAGGCGATCTTCAGACTTCAATCACATTTTTGTGCGGTTGAACCGCGGCTGATCTCTATGGTTCTATAGTTAAGTATTATAGAACAAATAATGAATACTTATCCATAACTCATACTCTAACTATTTATAATTTTAAATCAGAATTAAAAAAATATTTAATTTAGGCATCGACGAAGAAATCGACAGTAGCGTTTGGCGCTCCGTTCTCTCCGACTACCCCGCTAGGGATAAAGCGTGAAGTTAAGTTAATTAAGCCATTTCACAACTTATTCTCTCTTGTTAGCATCTCTGTAGGGAGATTTTTACAAATTTCCGCTACCCAATGATAGTTGCATAGAATTATAGTTCAGCAAGAGAGATTACTATTTTATAAGTATTTTTAACATCTTTTAAAGTGTTATTCCACACTTAAGAAAGAAAAATACTTACTAAAAAAATGTATAAAAACGTAGTTGTAACAAGCGTATAAGAATTTCGACGTAGCTCGATGAGAACATATGGCTTAGTTAGTCAAAGTGCTTGGACGGCTTTAAAAGAGGCGCGGGTTTCGCTACGTTCAAATTTTTATACGTTTTTTAATAAGTATTTTTCTTTCTTAAATGTGGAATAACACTAGAAAATGTTAAAACTATTTAAATTTCTTCGCTCTGGTGACGAGGCAAAGCGCAGCGTTGAGTTCCACCACTCAATGAATTGGGCGGAAATTAAGGAACAGAGTCTTAACACTAGGTTCCTCCCGCCTTCCCTGCCGTGCAGGATGCAGCCTGTATCTTTTTTTTAAAAACATTTTTAATTACACAACCCCCCTCCCCCCAAATTAAAAACGAAGTCATCAGCCACTATATCACAAAGGATTAATATAATCAGAAGTGAATAAGGGGGAGCGTCGTCAGTGCAACGTAAAATTATAGCATAGTTAAATCACGGTAGGAATGCCGCCTCAGATTGCCGGGAATGTGGGCCTTTGAGCGGTAGCGGTATGCAAGCTTTGATATAATACAAGGAGTTAAGGTTTTTTTTATCGAAATTGTTTTTTTTTTTACTTACTGTCGGGTCTGTTTTAACTGTGCACGTCTTTGGTAAATTCCTGGGGGCGGATAAAATGGACTTTTTAGGTTCCTTAAATATTCTTTATGCATGAAGTTGGTTTTGGTTACATTTTTGTGAGATGTGATTTTTGCTATGTAAACTATAAAGGTATTTTTTTTATTTTGACTTTGTTTGTTTATATTTTTGTTTTTGCTATTAGTGTTTTTATTACTTGAATTGAAATATGTGTTAAGTAGAATATTACTAATATGCTTAACTGAATCATTGGGACATCTAAAATATAAATATTGTTTACCTAAAAGTTGTTTACCAAATTGTTGAGGCCAGTCATGGCGCAGCCGCACGAGGTGTGACTGTAAAACCGACTGGTTGTGGGTTCGATCCCCACTCGAGGAGATGAAATGTTTACTAAAATTTATATTTACATTCCTTCTTCTTGTTTCTGGTGTAGAGGCAAAGCGGCGTTAAGTTCTGCCACTCAACACGCAATTCCTCCAGAATTCGGCAGAAAGTGGGGAATGAAGTGTCTTAATACTAGGTTCCCTCTGCCTACCCTGTTGTGTGCGGGATACAGCGTGAAGCTGATTTTATTTAAAAAAATATAAATAATATTTTATAGTTTTATATTCAAGTATTAGTATTTGAATATAAAACTATAACCTGTGTCGGATAGACAAGTCAAAATAGCGCTATTATGTTATAGGTATCGATCAATAGTTGTTGATATAAAAAACAATATAAATTATATAGAAAAGCATAAAGGTACATAAAAATTAGTAAATGCTAGCAACATAAATAAGTTGTAACAAGCATATGAGTATAAAAACGTATGGCTTAGTTGGTCAAAGCGCTTGGATGATTTCCAAAAGACGCGGGCTTAAATCTCGCTACGTTGAAATTTTCATATGTTCTTTGCTAAGTGTGGAGTAACACCTTAAAAACAGGACAAACGAGAGTCGACAAGCTCACAGAGGCTCCCGTATAATAATTGGAAATTTCAGGCTTTTTCTGAAATTCAAGTTTGGCTTAGCTAGAGCTAGTAGCGGTCTCAATACCAAATTTTGCCCCATTTTTAAGGCTATTATTTTTGAGGATTTAACCACAAATGTATAGTTTTCAATTTTTTTTTCTGAAATAGCTGGTACCTGTAGATACTAGCTACCAAATTTCATAATTCTAAGTCAATCGAAATTATCCTATTAATTTTGATTCCCTTTATAGTGTCGAAATACGTTACTCTCGCGTTTTTTGGTATCATATATAAAGGGCTATATTTTTTTAAAATACAGGTATGTATATGTGTATGTATTACATTGTTTGTACATGTGTGTATGTATTAAACGTAATGTTTCTGAGACAAAGCCTCTTGATAGACAGGCAGACAGACAGGTCGACTGACGGAGGGAGAACAAAGTGATCTAATGTTTGTTATTTTTTCCTTAAAAGGTACGGAACCCTAAAAATATGAAAAAAAACGTATATATGTAGTATCATTTACATAACATTGAAAGTGAAATATTATTGCAAATAAAAAAAAAAACTCAATTATTTCTGTGTATATTATGGAATCAAAGATTACAGCGTATCAACCCTCGTTTTTGATAGGAATCTTTTCACACTCAGTAAAGAAAAATATTTTTTTGTAATAATGTATCGTTAATGTACAGAAATAGAAAAATATATGTCTTTTATCTGGTAATATCTAATATAATAATAATCTTCTTTCTATTTATTTCTAAGAAATGAAGAAAAATGCTAAGCTTCCAACACTCTGGTGTATTTTCTAGTTCAATTTTACAATTTATTTGCTTTTACAATGATCACTAAAAATGTGAATTAAAATGCGAAATTGCCTAAAATAGATGTGGACGTTGTATATGAGATTATCCGAAACTAAAACTAAAAAAAGCCAATCGTGGCGCAGGGAAACAAGTATGTGACTGTAATTGCGACAGGTTGTGGGTTCGCTACAACTCGAGAAAATGAAATACTTATTTAA
>JAATLQ010032035.1:0-39820 GCA_013421005.1 Heliconius erato x Heliconius himera | reverse complement strand
TTTATATATCCATATATGACTAACTCAAAGGAATTGGCGTCGACAGTGGCGTGGTTGAGTTTCAAGTGTTAATGTTGTGGTTGCCATTAAAACTTCGACTTTGCGTTTGTGTGAATTGCCCACTAAAACTGAATATTTAAGCCAAACTAAAAGCTTCTAACTATAGAAGCTGAAGCGTAAATGTTAGAGCAGGTTCTTGATCTTTGTTCAGTATAGATTTTATAGTATTATTGTTCTGTCTTTTGAAACGCACTAAGAATAAATCTGACGAAATTAAATATTTTTATTTTTAACATTTTGAATAATAAATTACATTTAGAAAATGTGTGTTTTTAGAAAATTTTATCGTAGTGGGCTTCGACTGAAGCCAGGCTTCTTGGTAACCGTCCGAGCGCTCTGACCACTAAGCCATACGATTTTGAATAAATCCTTCAATATTTGTAGTTCAAACATCATTCGCGGTATATTTTTATGATTATATTGTAGGCTGTTTTTTGGTCAAGTGTCTCCTTAGTGTTATTCATCTAATTCTTTTTCTTCTTAGTCATACACTCCTGTCAAAGTGGACTTGGTCATGAGATCCCCAAACTATAACCAAGATAAGGGAGAAGCATTATCCATTTCCGGGCTCCATAGGGTTCTATGGTATCAGTTCTACCATGCAGCATACTCCTCCACACAGCCATGCGATCAGAAGTAATAAGTACAACAGGCCAACGCTTGTTCTCTTTGCCCAAGGAAAGAGGAATACACATACACACCACACACCACATCCTTATGCATATCGCATTTATTTTTATACATATAATTCTTCCGCTAATAGAATTGTAGCCCAGGACAGCACTATTCTATATTTTAGGTAAGAATAGCCACTCCAGCAAAGCTGTTATTTTAGTTTCCAGATTTATGTAATGCATATTTTTCTGCATGTAAGTAGCAGCTATCTTTCCAGTGATTTTCACTTATACCGGTTATAGTGGAGTTGCATCTCTCTAGCTCACTTTCCAAGATCTCAAGTTTGCCGGCTTTGAGGAGACCGCAATACGTAGGTAGTGGAGTAGATACTACATGTTTTATCTCTGGATCATCAAAATCTTTTTGAAGTTAAGAATATGTACGAAGAAAGAATGTATTAATATTTATATTTTTAATATATTTTTATAGTATGCATAGTATATTTATCCTTTTATTTCAGAAGAATAAAATAAAAGTTAAGAATATGTACGAAGAAAGAATGTATTAATATTTATATTTTTAATATATTTTTATAGTATGCATAGTATATTTATCCTTTTATTTCAGAAGAATAAAATAAATTCTTAAAATATACTGAAAAAAGTTTCTGTAAACCTATTCAATTATTATAATACACAATAAATAAAGAAATGCACAAATTCTTAATTCAAGTATCATTATTTTTGCATTTTGCCAAAAATAAATCAGCCACGAGTTTTCCCGATGAAAATGAATAAATCTTCTTTTTAATAAAATATGCATCATCGGCGTACAATGGATCGTCTCAGCTTACATATACGTAGATCATCTTTTTAATCCTCACAAGTAATCAGCATTTTCATTTGCAGTAAAAGAACATAACGGTATGTCACCTCGATCTACACCTCTGAACTCAATTCTCTAAGAACACCGAGAAATGGTTACCTAAACCTAAAACCTATATTGAGACCGTCGTGGCTGAGTAACACATGCGTGTAACTATAAACGCACTAGTTGTGGATTCGATGCCCATTTGGGAAAGAAATTTTATTATCTATTGATATTTTCATTTTTTTTTTTGGTAACAAAGCAAAACGCTAAGTTGTGTTTCGCCACTTTTTACTTTTTATGAAAAAGGACAAAAAAAACTTATCACGCAATGCCTCAAAAATTCGGCGGAAAGTAGGAACTAGAGTATAACACTAGTTTCCTTTTGCTTACCCTGCAGTATGCGCGATACATCTTGAAGCTTAAAAAATTATCATTCATATTCTACGATTGACATTTGAACTTAAAATGTAGACTATATCTAAAGAAATATAGTTGGCTTAGAATATAAACCAACTAAATTTGTTTTTGTGGTTATATACCGTTTTTATATCATTAGAAAGTATAAAAAACAACCGAAATCGATCATTTTCTTATCTAAGTGTGAAATAACACTTAAAAATGTAAAAAATATTCAATTATCATTTTATTTCATATACCAAACATATTTCTCAACAACAAACACAACAAACTCCAGAGACACTACCCACTATTTTAACGTCACCAAGTAAAAAAAAGGGAGACGTAAAACAACAATAAATTCGATACCGTGCTGGCCGTCACTTATTACCCTGAAGGTCACGTTATACGAGCCGTGTTCGCACGTACGCCGCTTTTTTATTGTTTCACATTGTTCTCTTTGAAAATAAATCCGGGCTAGGGGTTGCGTGCTGTGTATATGTATTTTGCATGAGAAAAAGCTACTTTGTAGGGGAAGGGGTGCGTGATTTTTGTTGTATATATTATATAAGTATAGAGAATTTATAGGCGTAGAGTGTAGTAAGTTTTATTAGAAGCTACCGTTTGGTGGAAATGTCCTTGACACTGTTTTTATGGGATATAGGAATGGGTGGAAAGAGTAGTTGAATTTTTGGAGTGATATGTAATAGTGTAGTGTCTGTCTGTCCCATAGTATGTAGAAAATATTATACTTTAGTGCTTTCTATTAACGTCTTAACATTACCCTCTTTTCAATTCAATTCGTAAACAGAAATTTTTTTAGAAGTGCCCTAACAGCATGGAGCTTTAAAAATTACATCATGTCGAAACACCGCCAACTATAAAAAGGAAAGAAATCGCCAACTTTGTATGAGGATGCGTGTCAAATATACAAAGAAAAATTTATATCCTTTAGTGTGCAATAAGATTTATTAGTACCGGCAATTCAGCGAGGAAACGTCCTTCATACTTTTTTACGATACATAAATGAAATGCACTAACACTTGATATTGGGGGATTATAACTAACGTACGCGCTATTATGTTTAACCGCAGCTATAAACGCTTGTATTGACTGTCGACAAGTGCTGTAGCACTTTACAGGCTACCTGCAAAGCCTTTTAGGGTTCCATACTTCAAAAGATGAAAACGGAACCCTTATAGGATAATTTTTATAGGTTGTATTCTCCATTGACTTATAATCTTGAAATTTGTACGAGTGGTACTCGATGGCCTAGTCCGACTCGCACTTAACCAGTTTTTTATTCTCATAACAACCAATACGCTAGGTACTACTATTTAAATGGACGACAAAGAGTTTTTATAATAAACAATTTTACAGTTTCACTTCACGCGACCAAACATTTTATCGTAAAGATTTTGACCTACTTTTTACACTAACTCATTCTTAGAAAGGTTTAATTGAGTGGAAGAAAGTAATTTATAAATATTTTCTATATATTATATTATAACTTAGATATTTGTATACATACATACATATGTTTTGAGATCGATCGTGGCACAGACGCACAAGCGTGCTACTATAAAGACGACAGGTTGTGGGTTCGATCCAAGTGGAGGAAATATTTCATATTATCATTTTTCTCGCTCTGGTAGTAAGGAAATGAAAATATCAAATGTTTTGTTTCCGCAAGTGAGAATCAAACCCACAACCGCCGCGTCGCAGACACATGCTTGTGCTCCTGCGACACAAGTGGACTTAGTTAACATAGATTAAAGTATTTCATTTCATTCGACATCCAATTGCCAAGCAATTTAGAAATATAACGACATTTTAACTTTGTCTAGCTAACTTTATATTACATTATATATTTAAGACAAATCGAAGAGAAAGTAATTTAATAATAAATTAAAATTTAATTATAAGCACCTATTGACAGTTAACCCTTGAAAACCGTTCAGAATTAATCGTTCCCAAAGTTTAACAAGTGGAGATCCAACGATAACGGCTCAAGTATCTGTTAAATTATTATAAACGAATGTTTAATAGAGGCCGTCGTGGCGCAGTTGCAAAAGCTTGTGACTGTAAACGCGATGAGTTGTGGGTTCTTTTCCCACTTAGGGAAAAGAAACATTTGATATTTTAATTACCTTGCTGTGGTAAGGAGGCAATGAAGTGCCTTAACACTAGGTTCCTTTTGCCTACACTACAATATGAGTAAAACCGACTGGTTGTGGGTTCGATCCCCACTCGAGGAGATGAAATATTTACTTAAATGTATATTTCCATTTCTTCGCTCTGGTGTCGAGGTTAAGCGCGGCGTTGAGTTCTGCCACTCATCACGCAATGCCTCCAGAATTCGGCAGAAAGTGGGAAACGGATTAACTTAACACCGGTTCCATCTGCCTATCCTGCTGTATGCGGGATACAGCGTGAAGCTGTATAATAGATATGTAAATTGTACATATCCACCATTTATCGTTTTATTACCGGTGTCACCGCAAACCGTGTAATATTCATCGAATATACTGAAATTGCTTTCGAGAATTGGGATAAGTCGAATGTACCACGACAATTTAAGATCGTCCTCCTGTGAAATTAGAAGTCTATTTGTTTTGTTCAATTATTTTTAAGGTTGTTTTAGTATGGTAAATATTTATTTTGTATTAGTAGGTGATATTTTTATTACTGTGGTTGGTAGCTTCGATAAATACTTGGAAAAATATTAAATTATATTTTTATTTCCTTGCTCTTGGAGACAAGAACGCGGCGCTAAGTTCCGACACCAAGCACGCAGTATCGTAAAATTTGTGATAAGTGGGGAACGGAGTGGCTCAACCTTCACATATAAACACAGTTCACCATCGCAGATTTCTTTATAAGTTTTTTAAAAAACAATATTTTTGTAGAACATTGTTTTTATGTGTCTCATAAGGTAGAGCCTTTTTTTTTTTTTTTTTTTAACGTGAGGAAATCCTTTTACGGATACCGGCCCGAGTGGGGACTCGAGCTTGATTATGTGGGGCTCGCGGACTGGCAGATGTTAGGCCGTCCGAATACCCACTAAAACCTCACGGTGCTCCTCCTCGACCGCCACTGGCCGCGAGACGCGGGGACAAGAGTCTTCCGCGAAACGCGGCGGCTCATAAGGTAGAGCCTACGTACGTCATGTAAGCGTTAAAGAGCTTTTCATATAACAACGAGATTCCTTGTTACTTAGCGACGGTTGTAATTAACATGTCAGAAAATAAATTACATATCAAGTAGAAATATATTTTAATATATTAGTATATATCGAGAATATTATTTTTTATTGTCCATTAAAAAAACCCCAAAATATCTCTATATGAAATGTTATCACAATCGGATCAGCAGTTTTGCCGTAATTGCGTCACAGACAGACTGACAGAGTTACTTTCGAATTTATAATATAAGTATGGATGCATAGTGAGTCAATATTAACATCCCGGTTAAACTACAAGGGCCACAAAATCTAATGGATTGTGTTTTTGTTTCTTTATACGTAAACGATGATGCAATACCGCGTTTTGTGTTTCATTATAAAAATATATAAAACTAGGCTATTACCCACGGCTCTGCTCGCGTTTATGTTGATTAAAACATGCCTTATGTTACTCTGGATATAATATTGTTTAAGTAGAGTTTTTTCGGTTTAATCGTTACAAACATACAAAAGTATAAATCTTTTCTCTTTATAATATAAGTATAAATAATCAAACCTTATTTCGTAATTGTTTTTAATGAAAAATAAGTATATGAAAAATATAATTAGTTTATAAAATACAGATGTAATAAACCAATTTTGTTTTAAAGCTATACTTAAATCATTAAATTATTCTATCAAAATATGTTTTTAATTAAATATTTTCCCACATTTGTCTATAATTAACATATCTTTTTAATATAAATATAAACTTGTGTTTAATTATTATATTTATTTATAGCTTCACGCTGTACGTAGCAGGATAGGCAAAGAGAACCTGGGAGCCTAGTGTTAAGACACTCCGTCTTCCACTTTCCACTTCCAATTCTTGAGACATTGCGTGTTGAGTGATAGAACTCTACGCTAGGTTTTGTTTCGTTATCAGAGCGATGAAATAAAAATATTAAAATTCCCTAAGTGGGAGTCGAACTCACAAACATCACGTTCGCTTACAAGAATTATTATTTTACTATTATATTTATTATTATTTACATAACAATGATTCTTGCACGATATCTTCGTGGTGTCAGAGAATATTTTTTGTCAATAAAAACGATAGCTGAAGGTTCCATCTCGTCTTGGGGAAATAACATTTAATTCCTCGCCTTCCTCCAACACTAGGTACTCTAGGTTCTATATATGACAATAATCTTAAACCCATCCCCATATTATTAAAGCAAACGTACAAATCCTATAAAACTGCACACAATTGTAAGTTGAATCCATATAATCTTAGCAAATAATAGCGTTATTAAAAGAACGGCAATGCCCAAAAGACTCACCTTTTCTATTATTTATCAATCTCGTTTGTACGCAGCAATAATATTTGCTCTCTGGTCCAATAGGCCCTGTAGGAGTCGAAAAAACAACTTATTTTCGTTATCTCAACCAACGGGGCAAACTGAGAAACGTATTACTCCCTATTCTCTTAATGATTTAGGTATACGCTTTAGGTTAATATAACGGCAGTCGTTAAGGATTGTTTGTTTTTTTATTCATGTTTTCTTATTGTTTTTAAGGTTTTTTTAGGAATATTGAATAGTTGGCGAATCTCAGTACCGCGGTTTGACTTAGTTTTTAACAGGAATACGACTGTATCGCGACGGTTGTAAGTTCGATTCCCTCTCGAGGGGAAATATATAAAATAGTTTTTATTACCCAACTAGCTCTTAAAACGAACTCAATACGCAAGGATCCAAGAATTCGATGGAAAGTGCTGAATGAAAATGTCTCACTTTGGAACGGAGTACCTTAACCCCTCTCTCTGCCTACTCTGCTATTTGCGTGAAACGGGGCGAAACTTAAAAAAAATATTTGCTCTCCGAGTTAGAATTAACGTCTAATTTATTGAGTCTTCACTATTCAGTGATATAGACAAGCGTGTGCGAAAGGTTATAAAGTCAATTCCCACTCGAAGAAATGAAATATTAAATATTTTAATTTCTTCGCTGTGGTGTCTAAGCAAGGCGCGGCGTTGATTTCCGCCGCTCAACACGCAATACATCCAAAATTGGGCGAAAAAGGGGGAACGGAGTGTCTTAACACTATTCACCCCCTCCCTATCCCACTCCATGCGGGTTACAGCGTAGACCTGAAAAAAGAAAAAGAAAAACTAAAAGCAGAAGCAATTTCCTAAACAAATAAAGACGAATTACATATTCTTATAGCATTACCAGTCAAGAATGTCGGAAACACGAGTCAAGCGGTTGTGTTGCATTTGACTGGGTCGGCAGGTATTGTTCAGTGAATGGGAAACGAGTTGGTTGCTTACCAATTTTCAAGGCATAAATCCAGTATTACATGTACTGGTTGCTGTAAACATTGTATTGTGCTTTTGTGCAGCGCCTGGCCTGAAGGTCTTTGGTGACTTGGTGTAAATTACACCTTTTGAGGTATTTGGGTGGTGTTATATTTACATGTGGATTTAAAAACTTAAATATTTATAATAGTATATAATATTTTTTTTGTATTATAGAAATCTTAAATTGAATTTTTAAGTTTACTGTAATTATTTTTCAATGATATTAACAAGTTTCATTTAAAAAAAGAGTAAATTTATCCACTTTAGATCGATCTGAGGATACTTTTTTTCGGATTTTTATTTTTTTTTGGTAATTAAACAAAATAATTTAAATTAAGAATATACTTAGATAATAATTTAGCATAATTGGTTCAAATAATAAACTGGAAGCGTAGGTTTGATTTCTGCTCAGGGAACTTAATTATTTTAATTTCTTCTTCTAGCAATAAGACATGGCGTTGACATTCGCCACTTGCCTTCGCCACGCTACATCTCGAAAATTAGGTGCAAAATAGGGAACGGAGTATACAGCAAGAAAATAGAAAAGAAGGCACAATGACTCACGTTTCTACATCACTGAAAGTATGATTTCAAAAAACTATAGTACATTTCCAATGTTCAGTTTCTATTGTAGTTTTCTTTTCTCGTCGACTTCATCCACACTTATATCTTATGGTGCACGTTTGCGTCTCCAGCTCACAACTACATGCCGTTCAAAGGGTAAATTAGCGATTTAACTTTGCAATATCTATGTATTGCTTGAACAGACTCCAGCCGCTGTTTTCTTGTGTTTTAGAATATTTGTTTTTTCTATACTTTTATTTTCATACAATTCTCTTTGTAGTGCTTGTTGAAATTGCAATGAATTTTATTTCTATTATACAAGTATGTTTTTAGTAGCGGAAGCTGTTTTAATAGAAATAAGAAAAATATCTAGTAAGGAAGTTTTATAATAGTTTCTTAGTGGATACTTTTATTAAAACGTGTTTGGAGAGCTCTCCTTAATATTAACTCGACTAGTTTCGAAGAATAATGTAGTACGTAATAGATTACGATTTAAATTAAATTTTATATTCATTTTTGTAGTAAGTAGCTAAGCGTATTATTTATTACACATTTTAATTGTTGAAGAAGCCAGTCGTGGTGTATTGTATCGATATTTGGGTCCCACAAGTGCGACTGTAAATACGACAGGTTGTGGAGTCGTTTGCCACTCGAGGAAACGAAATATTTGATACTTTCTCACTGTGATAAGTAGGCAAAGCGGCGTTGAGTTCCGCCATTCAACACGTAAGTAAGTGTCTTAACACTATTCTCTCAAGTTCCCTCTGCCTACCCTGCTACGTATTAACAGAAATATATGAAATAAAGAAATTATGTTTAAAAATAATTTATTAAAATAAATAATGCATAAAAATTTTAAATGTATGGATTTAAAGAAAAAATATTTCATAATTTATTATAAAAAACCGATTCTATATAATGAAAATAAAGCAATCAACAGAAACCCAACGTATCACTGCCACCTGTCAGTTACCCCTGAGAAACGCTTCGTAATTGTTCAGATGCGGCGCGCGTCTTGATACAGCTGTTTAAAGAAAACTTTTGATTTACTTCGACGTTGCAGTTTCGTTGTGCATGTTAGTTACCTAAGTGAGTGTATCGATTTTTTGTTTGTTCTTTTTTTAATTGGAAATCGAAGTGGAAAAAAAAACTATATATACATATATAAAAATTCTTCTGTTACTCAGTGACTGTCAATGTCAAGGATGATATTTTGCATTCAAACACTCCTAAAGTGACTCTCCCTTTACGCGTATCATCCAAACGGAACTGAAACGGAAATCCCTACGGGAACGGGAAAGCGCAGGATTTTATCTTTTTTGGTTTATGTAAATAATTGTAATAAGTTATTATGCACAATGATCTACGATTTAAATCTTACTGGAGGAATAAATTCTTTTACTTTTCTTATAAAATAATGCGTGGTGTTGAGTTTAAGCACTACACTAAATGTACTTAAATCGTGTGGAATGTGGAGAATTTTAACATGTCCTCGATTTCATAATAAGGCAATGAACAGATATTTACAGACATTTCAGCGTGAATTACAAATTCGATTTAAGTCCTAAAATAATAATTGTTATTTTTTGTATTTATAAAAAAGTACACAACTTTCCTGTATGCTAGAACCTAGAAAATTTTTCTTATGATAGTCTATGGTTAATCCAGATTTAAACTTATATTTATAGCTGTGGTAGGAGCCTCGCGCTGTCCGGTGTGGTGAGTCTTTTACTGAGACGCCTTAGTCACATGCTCGACTGACTTTGCGACGTCTCATGTTATAAAAGAGGGTTTCCGACAAAGATAATATAGTTCTTTTGACGATACAAGGTAAATCTTCGTGGTGGCCTTGCAAACTGGTGATCTGCGTGAAATTTATATCACAAATAAAAATAAACCGAAAAAAAAAAAGTTGATAAATTGTTTAAATATGCAAAAATTTCGTATAAAATTATCCAGTTTTTTTTATAAAGACAAAAGATTTTATTGAAAGAACATAAAATATACAAATAAATATATTTTTCTAGTATTATTTTCGAAGGTATCAAAACCCAGTTTTTACTACGAAAAAAAGCTCCTATACAATAATTCACATCAGTATCTACTTAATATAACAATCAAGATATCACGGCACGATTTTCTTTTACCACAACTGCCTATGCTACTGCATTTTGAACCTTACTCTTATTATTTTAAGGTAAATATAGTATAGAAGTGTAATTTACGAAGTGATAGACCATTTACACGTCACGCCACGGCCTCGGCGAACCGCCCGTCATCCACGTCAAGGTACAATCAATGTTTTAATAGTGAACACCGTTGAGACAGCCTTGTTATAACTTAATTAAAAGAAAAACATAAAAAAAGCTATTTAGCGCTGTTTACCGAATAATGTAGGGTAGGGAGAAGGAACCTAGTGTTAAGACACTACGTTTATATGTCTTGATGCTTGATGTTCGAGATATTGCGTATTGAGTGGCGGGGCTTATCGCTGCATTTTGTCTTTTAAAGTAATGAAAATAATTCATTTCCCCGAGTGAGAGTCGAAATTTCAACCGTCGCGTTTATAGAAAAAACGCTATACCGTTGTGTCACGACAGCCTAAAATTTTGATGGGTTTAGTATGAAGCGTATAATCGAAAGCGTCGTGGTTCAGCATCTGACTGGAAACTCGGTTGTAAGTTCAATTCCACTTGTAGAATGATTTATATTCATTTCATCGCTTTCGTATCATGTCATATCACGGCGTTGAGTTCCACCACTTAATACACAATATCACGAACATTGGAGAACAAAGTGTCTTTACACAAGATTCCATCACCTGCTAAGCTAAAAGCGTAAATTTGTTATAATAAAAGGTATAAAATAAGATCACATTCTGGTATTTTCATAATAAAAATAAAATTCGTATACATACCATAAAATTATTTATTTAATTATTTTATTTGATATATAAATAAAATTCCGTTTCTATCAATAGTCATCAATTAGGTTCAATATTAATTTGTATTTTGCCTTTGTAATTGATACCACAAATATAATATTGTGACAAAGCCACCGTAAACATAGAAGCAGCCGCAACTTCAAAACAATTCGTCAATTAAATTTAGTACAGCCACCCTCTATTAAGGACCCAATTTATCAATTTAGAGTAGATTCTACACTATTATATGTATATATGTTTATATTTTATATTATATATTGAGGTCAGTCGTGGCGCAGTGGCGCATGCGTGACACCGTTAACGCGACGGGTTGTAGGTTCGATTCCCATTCGAGGAGAGGTAATATTTAATATTTACATTTCCTCGCTCCGGTAACGAGATAAAGACTGTAGTTGAGTTCCGTTATTCGAGAAGCAATGCGTCAAGAATTCAGCGAAAATTTGGGAATAGAAAAATCTTAATAGGAACGGAGTAACTTACACTAAGTTCCTAGGTTTCCTCTACCGACCCTGGTATATGCGGGACAGTGTGAAGCTAAAAAAATCGTAAAATCTTCTCTCAGTGCTTCCCTACACTCCCCAAGGAGCTTATGAGTTGAATTCCACCGCTGTACTCCGCGTAGCGTGTGCTACTTTTAGTCACCCCGTAACGGAAGACTTTTATATATACATAGTTATATTACAGTTACAGTAGACTTCTCCTCAATAAATGTCATGATCATCTTGATTAAATCAGCTTCACGCTGTATCCCGCACACAGCAGGGTAGGCAGAGGGAACTTCGTGTTAAGACACTCCGTTCCCCACTTTCTGCCGAATTCTGGAGGCATTGCGTGTCGAGTGGCAGAACTCAACGCCGCGCTTGTCCTCGACACCAGAGCGAAGAAATGAAAATAGAAATGTAAACAAATATTTCATCTCCTCGAGTGGGGATCGAACCCACAACCAGTCGATTTTACAGTCACACTTTGGTTGGCCTCAAGTATATGAAGTATAAGCAGCTGAAATCTGCTAGTTTACTAATTATGTATGCATTACCTTCGAAACCTCACCAAATTGTATGTGAATATATGATATATTTGATATTTGAATGAAATGATGCATGATAATTTCATCTGAATATAAATTTACTAGTAAGTTTATAATTAACTAGCTGTTCTCCACGGTTTTGTCCGTCGTATATCGTATGAAAGATATGACACATTTCGAATAGCCAAGCTAACTTTGACGGTAGGTACAGGTTTTTTTAACCATTTTTAAAGTGTATTACACTTAGGAAAGGAAAATATTTTTCTAAGTAAAAATACAATTCCTCGAGTGGGGATCGAACCCACAACCAGTCGATTTTACATGTCACACTTTGTGCCTCTGTGCCACGACTGGCCTCAATATCTACTTTAGTTTTTTATTAAATATACTTCCCAAAAAATATTTATATAACATTATCCTTTTCACACTTACCTAAAACAAGGACACATTATATAAGGCTGTAGCATCGGGTACGAAGCCCAAAGCTGACTCAGTACTTTCTAACATGATAGCCAAACTTATTTAGGTCCACGTTGCCTATTTCGAGCGTGGTATCAAGAATTAATTTTGTTGTTTATAGCGAAATTGCCTTTTGCTGTTCCAGATATTGAGAAATATTTACGAAATAACACTGTAGAAGGTATAATATACAATATTACAGTATGTTGTATACGTAGTTATTAAAGTATTTGGATGCCATTGATTTTGCAGAAGAAGGTTGTTTATATATTTTTTTTTTTATTCTTTACACTGGAACCTGGGAACTTAGTGTTAAAACAGTACGTCCTTAAGGAACTGTTGAGTGGCGGAACTCAACGCCATGTTTTACGTCGTTACTGGAACGACGAAACGAAAATATGAAATATTTGATTTCCTCGAATGGGATACGAACCCACAACCTGTAGTGATTAAAGTCGCATGTTTGTACTCCTGCGTCACGACTGGTCTCTATATTATATAATACATATAATATCTACACAAAGTATTTCACATAAAATTCAATAAAGAATTTCTGTGGTTTGATTTACCTACAGAAATATCTTGTAGTTTTATATAGCGATTTCATCTTTCATAGAAACGTATGATGTATGGATTTATTTTAGTACTTTTGCATTCGTATTTTTAAGTAAAACGGAAATTTACACCAGTGACATGCTCGCTTTGACTACTGTCATGCCATTGTAGTACTATATGACGCTTAAGATGTGCCGTGTTATCATTTTTCATTGAATATTATTTTCACAAATACATGTGGAAAAGGAAATAATTTTTTTCTTACATATTCTATAAGAGATTTCCTGTAGGAGATCATTAACAGTGATAAAGTCACCTTTGAATTGTATAGTTATATTCCTACAATTAATGTGTTATAATATAATTATATTTAGTGTTTTTATTTTCGTTGTCCTGGCACCGAGGCAAAGAGA
Organism: Heliconius erato x Heliconius himera; assembly: GCA_013421005.1. Taxonomy (NCBI): domain Eukaryota; kingdom Metazoa; phylum Arthropoda; class Insecta; order Lepidoptera; family Nymphalidae; genus Heliconius; species Heliconius erato x Heliconius himera. The sequence goes on along the minus strand of JAATLQ010032035.1, from coordinate 26,392 downwards.
GGCGGTGAGTTCCACCGCTCAACACGTAATGCCTCGAGAATTTCGCGAGGAGTATCTTCTCACTAGGTTCCCAGGTTCCATGTGCTTAGCCTGCTTAATGCGGGTTACAGCTTGAAGGTAAAAAAAATGTTGCCGCTTGATGGACAAAAACAAGGAAGATAATTTTTTTGGGATTTTCTTCACGCCGTAAATTTACAAATTATTTTCTTTTTCGGGTGAAGCTTATCAGGAATATCTTCCATTTCTTAAACAAAGTATAATTAGAATTTCTTCAGCCCACGTTCTGGTTCACTTAATATTTCGAAATATATTCGTTTTCGTCATAATCATTTTGATTATTCACGTCTCATGACGTCTCGCCCATTTATTGGTCTCAAAGCGAGGCATTAAAGAAATCGATCAATTGCGAGTTGGACTCGTCCGCTGAGGGTGGGTACCGTACCAATTTTAGGATTGGAAGTCAACGGAAAGTATGACATATAACTTTTGATAAGCTTAAGTTTGCTTGTTTGTGTGTTTTTGCTTTTAAAAATATTCTAGGTTTGTAATAATTTTTTTATGAAATACTTATATTTTTTTCATTTTTTTAATTATTTCCTGGATTTGTATCTTGTCATTTCGTGGCAAATTTTGTAACTGCAGGTTCATGGAAAGTACCCACAGGTTTTGCACGGCACGCTGATGACATAAATCAGAAAGGTGATATAAAGTTTGAAGCATAGAAACGAACATCGTTTTTTTTCCTTCAATATTTTTTTTGCCATCACAAACTTTACAATAGCTTCGTATACTAAAGTTAATCCACCCGACAACAGTTTAAATAACATAGTCGTTTGAACTGACAAAATTTATTATGGAATTTGGAAGGAACTTCTGGTATAGAGACAAGAATCCAGCCACGGTGTAGAATGTCAAATGCGATCAAACTTGCCCCGGAGTTGCGGCGTGCACTAACAATTTGAGTAATTGCATTGAATTATCTATTGTTGGTTACAGTAGTACGAGTTACTGGGGCCCGCGGTATACTGCTGTCAGATGGAAAATATACTTGCCATTGGCTTATTGAACTGTAATAATAGTTAATATTAGATGTATATGGAGAAAGTGATTTGTGTTTAACAATATTGAATGGCTGTCAAATATCACACCGTCTGAAGGCAGCGTTAGTTGGCGTTTTTTTAGCGTTTAACGACGATTAGCGACGTTCAGTTAGGGGAATAGATATAGACATGAGGCCCGTCGTGATTCAAGGGCATAGCCATGTGATTGAGAATGTGACAAGTTGTGGGTTCGATTTCTACTCTCTCTGGTAATGAGAGAAACAGCGGCGTTGTGTTTTACCACTCGACGTGTAATGCCTCCAGAATTCGGCGCAAAATGGTGAACTCAAGTAAATGGGAATGGAATGTTATAACACTGGGTAGCCTCTGTCCACTCTGCTTTGTGGATACAGTTTGAAGCAGAAACAATACCTGCATTTCCCCAGACTGGTAGAAAGTTGCGATGTTGAGTTACGCCACTCCACACACAGTGTCTTGGACTCTGGCGGACTTCAAAATAGAGAGGTTAACACTATAATCTTTCGGGCCACCTTGCTATATGCGAGACATATGTAGTTTGATACATGTAATTTGAAGCTATAGAAAAATACCTACTTTTTGTTACCCGAATATGTAGGATAGATTGAGAGAATAATACATTATTCCACTTTCCAGCTATTAACCGGTTACTTTTTATTTAAGCTAACATTGGAATTTAAAATTACATTTTCATTAACCTTCTAATATTTTTTTTTATTTATTAAGAAATAACAAGCCCATTTACCCGATTAATATAAATTTATACGTACTAGACAGATATAAGACAATAATCCATCAAAATGAATTCTGCTTCTAAAATATTTATTTTATTTTACTTCTACAATAACATTATTGTAAAATACGTGACTATAACAGAATAACCTTCAAAACATCCTAGAATAGATATTTAATTTACATAAAAAGATTTATTTATATAATTCTACGAAAAAATCGCTTTTCTCGTTTAATTTGGTAGAGAAAATCAAAATTCATGCTCCAATACAATCTATACAATGTACTTGTTTACCAAAGTCACGAAATCCCTAAAATTTACATTTCCAGATTGAGTCGTCTTACAATCAGCGTTTCGTGTTCCGTATCCTAAGCCTTTAAAGCTTTTACCTGGGAGGGGTGTAATATGTACTGTTAGGCTCAAAAGTGGGTTGCTTTTAATTTTATAATTATAATTTTTTGTTATTTATTGATTTATTTTTAGCTTAACGATGTATCCTGGGCAAAGTAAAGTAGATACATGGAATCCGGGAACCTAGTACTAAGACACTCCGTTCCCTTTAAGACATTTCCGTTCCTCCTTTCCGCAGAATCATGGAGGCATTATGTGTTGAGTGGGGAAACTCATCGCCGTGTTTTACCTTGCTACCAGAGCGAGAAAATAAATGTATATTATTTACTCGAGTGGGAATTGAAGGCACAACCTGTCGCGTTTAAAGCCATACGCTTGTGCCCCCGCACTAGGACTAGCCTCAAAAATATAATTTTAAAATTTTGCTTTTTTTATCAATCTATTTATTTCTCCTTGGATATGAGCAAAAATAATTTTCTATTTTAAGTCTACTAACAAAAAAAATACTTAAAATATAAGCCGTTTCTAACAAAAGCCGTTACCGTTTCATATAAATACTATGGGGTAATAACAAGTTATAAACTAACCAACACTTATGAGGTCACGTGGGTCACATTGATAAGGATCAGTCATTATTTTTTTGCAGATTAATTTAACCCTTTTTTAATTGGACTGATTCATACATTCCCATTACAATACCTTCGTTTCCTCTGTAATATTTAATTTTTCTTTAGAAAGAGGGCAAACGAAATTTTCTCGAAATAGAATTTGTTGTATTCTTCCTACATATATTTCATTTGATTGTGGTAAATCTTATTACATTAGAAGTGATGTACTTCCTTGTAGAAGCAAATTTATATGTAAGTATTGATATTTTATGTTTTGAGCCAGTCATGGCACAGGGGCACAAAGTTTTACTGTAAACGCGAATGATTGTGGGTTCGACTCGAGGAAATGAAATATTTATTTAAATTTATATTTTCATTTCTTCACTCTAGTGTCGAGGTAAAAGGCGGCGTTGAATTCCGCCACTCAACGCAATGCCTCCAGAATTCGGCGGAAATTGGGGAACAGAGTGTCTTAACGCTGCGTGCAGGATAAAGCGTTAATCCGATAAAACTAAGAATATATTCATATTTACATCGTTGATGACTTACGTAGAGTAATATTTGGATTATTTTCAAGTAATCGCTATGATTATGTGCACAAATTTAGGAGAAATAACAATAATATATGTATGTGTGTAAAATAATGGGTTCCTGCCCTAAACATACCACGTGCCCTAAAATAATAAAGGACACCAAGCCCTGAAGTAAGATAATAATTGTTGTTATGATTTAATATTTCTCGAATAAAAGCAAAATCTTACAATTACTTACTATATAATTTATCATAATATTGAGGCCATGGTGGCGCAGAGGCACAAGCGTGCACCTGTATACACGACAGTCATGGGTTCCATTACCATTTAAGGGAAAAGCGCGGCATTGAGTTCCGCCACTTAATACGTAATGCGTAACATTAATATTTAAAAAACACGACAAACAAAACAAAAAACCAATACATTTTTATGCTTAATCCAGAAAATAATAGAATTTACTTTCACCACCCCCTCTTACTAAAAAGATAAAAAGAAAGGGAACTATCAACTAGACAAATCCCTAATCTAATAACAGATAACTCACTTAAAAAGACAATAATATATATGAAATGTATTTAAATTACGCAATTTATACAACAAATTAACATAGTAAAGTGAGTAAAGCCAGACCCCAGTACATCCTGCGCCACACATCCCAGCAGTCAGCTCCACGCCTCGACCGCAGCCTTCAGTTTACAAACCACAATCTTAAATAGAGTCGACTATTTGTCAAATGTTACAAGATCCATTATTCAGGACCAACAGCGCTAAGAGAATTCTGAAGTATAAGCAGTATACCAATTATAAGACGGCATCGTTTCAAATGCTAATTCGTTGGTCCTACGAATAATTTTGGTTTCGAAATTTCTGTGCACGTTTGTTTGTATGTTTGTTTGTTTGTATGGAGGTATTGGTAAGGTAATAGTAAAATGAAATGTATGGAGTTTTAGTTGTGGTTTTAGTATTTTTTTATACTTGTATCTAACAGTGTTATAATAATTTAGAAGCATAATTTCACTTTTTATTAAATTTTTGTCATTAAAAATTTAATAAAAAGTGAACTGTGTGCTCTAACCACGACGGGTTGTGGGTTCGATTTCCACTTGTGAAAATTAAATATTTAATAGTTTTATTTCAAGGCAAAGCGCGGCATAGATTAGATGACTGCACAACTAAATGGTACCATCGGATGTTTAAATACTCCGTTCCTCATTAAATGGGGAACGGAGTATCTAAACACCCGATTCTCTCTGCCTACCCTGTCATTCGCGAAAGGCCGTGAAACTCTATACATACTATACCTAATTACATCAACATTATTACTTACATGAATTTATCAAAGGTTTATGAAATTTATAAAATTTACGTTAATAAATCAGCTTCACGTTGTATCCCGCATTCAGCACGATAGGCAGTCCCTCTGCTTATCCTTCTATATGCGGGATAGGCACCTACACCTAGTGCTAAAACATTTCGTTCCCCGCTTTCCGCCGAATTCTGGAGTCACTGCGTGTTCAGTGACAGACCTCAACACCAGAGACCAGAGACTCGACACCAGACCAAAGAAATGAAAATATAAATTTATAATAAATGGGGATCGAACCCACAACCAATCGCGTTTACACCCACACTTTGCGCCCCCGCGCCACAACTGGTAAAATTGACGTCAGAATGATATAATTGCGTTACAACATTAGCGAGGTATATCGCGGGCATAATGATGACAGAATAAGTCCCTCGTTCGCATAATCTACGTCTTAGAGCCACCGTTTATCTAAATGCAAAACGTTATATCTTAAATTGTAGGCTATATGAATTCTAATTTATCACAGCCTTATTTAGTTTGACGTTATCTTTGTGTGTTTACTTGGTTTGTGGTTCGTTTTGTGTGTGTGTGATTTAATATGTTTCTATTTAATATTTGTTTACTTAGCTTCACGCTTTCTCCCTAGCGGGGTAGTCAGAGAGAACGGAGCGCCAAACGCTACGGTCCCTACATACCTCTTTCGCCTCGTCCACTGTCATCAACCTCTTCATACATGCCCTTCGGAGGTTCCTCATGCTTTTTACGTGACCTGCCTCCATCATCTTTGATACTGTGTTTTCGAAGGTCAACCGAGGTCTCCCCCTATCTCTCTTACCACTCCTTTTTCCATCATAAATCTTTTTTGCCATTCTTTCATCAATTCTATATAATACATATAATAGTATTAAAAGGCGCCATAGCAAAATGTGACAGGCCTAACTCTAAACGATTTTTAATTTATTTATTTAAAGTTTTATTTTAACAACAACAACTACCATACAGACAGAAAAAAAAGAAAATTGATAAAAATAAAAATAATAATAATAATGCAATAACGCTGATTTTCAGTAGCCGCCTACGAAAAGACGCGCCTGAGAACAAAACTGTTTCAATGTGGATTCTATTCTTATATTTTAATAATATTATTTAGGAAAGCTGTTTTTTTGTTTTTATTCAAAATTATATTGGTATGTTTTTTAGTTATCAAATTATTATCTGTCCTGTAAGATATCTTTGGAATAAAAAAAAATTTTTTTTCGTAATAAATACTTTGATGGACAGGCACACTGTTTCTACATTTTAAATATATATAAATATAAAAGTTTTAGCACCACTACAACGAATGAAAGACATATCGCCTGTTTTTATTGTAAAAAAGTTACACCTGCAAATATTCTATTCCTGAAATGTTTATTTTAAAAGTTTACATTCGTTCAATTCCGAATATACTAGCTTAGGCTGGTCTTTGTCAGTTTTTATAAACATTTTGTTTATTTATTTTGTTGTATATTTAGTTTGAAGCTTGATACTTTATCCTGCTAATAACAGATGTGCGAGATATAACGTGAAGACAAAGGGAACATAGTGTTAAGAAACTACGCTCCCCATTTTCCGCCAATATTTAAGACTGTGTGTGTTTAGTTGTGAAATTCAATAAAGTTGTGTTAACAGAGCAATGAAACGAAAAGAAATACACTTTCTGAGTGGGAATCGAACCCAGACGGCTTCATTAGATTTTACTATAGTTGTAATATTTAGTTTAAGTGACTATTAAGTTATAAAAGTTATAATTTATTTCCACTACGTTGAATTAATGTAAAAATCATATTCTCTTTAAAATCTAAGAGTCGAGTATCATCGCTCCGATGAATTCGAGACATTGCGTATTGCATGGTAGAACTAAACACTGTATTTCATTTATCTATAGCCATTTATTATTAAATTTTAAATAGTCTGTGCAAAATATACTATTTTACTATTTTTATATATATTTATAGGTATATCATCTATATCAATACTATTATAAAAGATGAAAGATTTGTATGTCTGTATGTTTGTAGTGGATAAACATAAAAACTTCTGAACTGATTTCAAAAATTTCTTTCATCATCGAAATGCTACAAAAAGTCTAAAAAAATATAGAATAAAATGTCTTTCGCCTGTCGCAAGATGGCATTAAAATGTTCTAAAAAATTATAGAACAAATCTATATCGAAAAAAGACTTTGCGATAGGATAGAGTAGGTAGAACATATCCTAATATAGTAGTTTTGACAATACAAGTACTTTTTTACAGCTTAATATTAGATAAAAGTGCCGACTATAATCAGAGCTTGTTGTTACCCTTACCTTTATATGAATCATTATCAAAATAAATAATCTCGTATTCGAGACTGTTTCAATTACTCCAGTTTACTTTTTAAATTATTAAAGCCGGACATTCCATTCAAAAGATTATACAAACAGCCCACAAATTAAAAAAAACCATCTGAAGAAATATATCTTTTTCTATTCATACAAAGGTATGGACAACAGATTGATCTCCAGAAAATCTATGTATTTTGTAGTCACCTACAAATACCACTGTTGACGTAGTGTACAGTGAAGCTTATTATAGGTAAACGTGGAAAACAAAAAAGGAAAAAACTTGAAGGATCCGTACTACTATTATAAATACGAAACTTACTCTGTCTGTGTATGGCATCACAGACAGGGTCACTTTCATACAGGCCATCTCATCCAAATCGCTGATCCGATTGTGATGAAGTTTCATATATAGATACTTGAGGTCATCAGCATAAACGCTACGTTTTTTTTCTACTTCTTACAAAAAATCAGAAATTTCATCGTTTTATGTAAAGGTCGCCGACAATAAGCTTTTTAAACGCTTTCATTTGATGCGCCGGCTCAACCTTATGAGATTCATAAAAACAATGTTCTACGAAAACATTGTCCTTTAAAACTGAAGAATTTTGCGATATTATATGTTTATCTCTAAATATTGACACCATTTTAATATATTTTATTTAAATTTATCGGGTGATTAGTATTATTATTTGTTTTAAGGTGGTTCTGGTTAATATATGTGTAGAGACGTGTCGGAGAACGGAATGTTTCACCACTAGGTTCCCTCTGCATACCCTGCTGTGTGCGGGATACAGCGTTAAGCTCATTTAATTTATTTTTTAGGTAGAGGCCGGTCGTGGTGTAGAGGCACAAGCGTTCGGCGGCAAACGCGACCGGTTGTGGGTTTGACTCTCACTCGAAAAAAGGAAAAAGATATTATTTTCATTTCCTCCCTCTGGTAACAAGGCAAGCTCAGCGTTGAGTTCCGCAATTCAACACGCATTGCTTCAAGAAAAAATTAAGTAGATAATTCTTTCTTCTAGAAAAAAGTGGACGAAAATGCCTAAATGTAAAGTTTCTTAAGTTGTACTTTTTATTTCCAAAACAATCTAAAATTCTTATGAAACTTACGTGTATGTAATATAACCTAAGATAATAAAAATTTCATATAATAATATAAAACTTTTATTATCTTGGGTCTTTATAAGTACACTAGAGATATATACATACATATAAAAACATGAATACTTTTTTGATTTCGCGGGCGAATCCGCGATTGCGACGCTAGTATTAACTATATTTAATTAATGACGCCCTCGTGGCGCAATTAGGGCGTGCATGACTGCACACTATGATTGGATAATTGCGAGTTCTAATCTCACTTGAGGGAATAGATTTTAATTTGTAATAAAATATTTTCGTTTTCTCGATATGTTTTAATATAATTCGGGTTCCTTCAATCAAACTGTTATGTTTTTAGGTAGGACGAGATCAAAGTTCTAGTTGATTTATCATTGAAAACCCGAGACATTTTGAGTAACGGAACTTAACTCCGTGCTCTATTTAGTAGAGCGAGAAAGAAATATAAATCCGATTTGATGCCCGTAATTTATTTTGCATGGAAAATTATATTATAATTAAAGAATTCTCTGTAAGATGTTGACTATTGATGAGTCTTTTGATTTAATGGCATAATATGGCGAATACTGGCAATACTCATCAAGCGGATTTGAACGGATCTGAGGCCAGTCGTGGCGCAGTGGCACAAAGTGTGACTGTAAACCGACTGGTTGTGGGTTCGATCCCCACTCGAGGAGATGAAATATTTACTTAAATTTATATTTCTATTTCTTCGCTCTGGTGTCGAGGCACAAAGCGCGGCGTTGAGTTCTGCCACTTAACACGCAATGCCTCCAGAATTAGGCAGAAAGTGGGGAACGGAGTGTCTTAACACTAGGATCCTTCTGCCTACCCTGCTGTGTGCGGGATACAGCGTGAAGCTGATTATTAACAATTATTTTAAATATTTATTTTACGTTGATAATATAACTATTTGTATTTATTAATAGTTTTCTTCAGTAACGTTAACTTACAATTTTTGTTCATTTTAATTAGTTAATTATTTTCTCTAATATTAAGAACTTCCTTTAGTTACTTTTACTTATTTTGTTTGTTTATTTTAATTACTAAAACTAAATCAATAATTTTAATTACTATTATTAAGAATTCTAATTCCCTTACTTTTTTCTACTAACTATTCTTTTTCGGCTTATTTAGATCATTTAGGCTTATATTTTCTTACTAATCATATTGAAAACTGAAAATAATTTCATAAACATATTTAATAAATATTCATATAATTTAAGCGGGCGAAGCCGCGCGGGTCCGCTAGTAATAAGATAAAATAGAAATGGCCCTTATGAAAAAGCACTAGCTAACTGAATTTATTAACCTACTAGCCACATCGTTACAGAAGCCACGCTCATACAGTGTTGTTAAAGGAAAAAAAGTGCGAGACGAACTAAATTACGGAGATGTTACATTCAGTCAACTACTTGAACTAGTTCAGTAATGAAAGAAAATGGTTTCAGTAATTAAGAAAACACTTAGCTGTTAGTCGTAAAATAGAAACAACCGTATATCGTAACCGTAACCGTTTATGTTATTTACGATTTAAAATATGGTAGAGTTTAGAGGTGAAGCTGTAAATGTTGGAAAGGATTTCGATATGAAATGGATTAGCTTAGATACACATTTTTGTGCTTATTATTTTTTTTTCGCTTCACGCTGTATTCTATATACGGCGGGGTAGTCAGGAGAACTTTTGAAACTAGTGTGTGACACGACGTTATCCATTAGGCCACTTCCTTCTCCATTTTCTGCTAAATTCTTGAGCACCCCACTCGAGGAAATGAAATATTTATTTAAATTTATGTTTCTATTTCGCTCTGTCGTGGAGGCAAAGAGCGGTGTTGAGTTTTGCCACTTAACACGCAATGCCTCTAAAATTCGGCGGAAAGTGGGGAACGGAGTGTCTCAACACTAGGTTCCCTCTGCCTACCCTGATGTGTGCTGTTATTAAGTTAAAACATTTTTTTTAAGTAAATGTAGGAACATTGCTCTTTTTTTTCAGTAAATCATAGAGCCCTAGATTCAGATCTACGGCCTGAATATATGATTTGAAATTCAACTCGATATCGTTTCCCAAGATCCAAGCGTTTCTAAGATAAAGGCTTTTGACAGACAGACGTCAGATGGACAACAAAATAAACTTATAGTTTCTTTTTTCCTTAAAAGATACGGAACCCAAAACTATTTGGTTGAGTAATTTTATATATGAAGGATATCGTGTAAAAGCACTGTCGTATTATGATATAAAATAATACACAATCATTCTTAATTTTTTTTATTATGACAGCGAGCGAAGCGAACCGGTATTGGTGACGAAAAAGAGGAGAGGCCTTTAGTAATTACAAAAAATATTGTATAGTATTCTTTAATATTTAATACAAGAGAAATTATTAAATGATGCAAACTGTATTCATAAATAAACTAAGCGTGGCTATTTCTAGATTAACTTAGCCCATAACCACGTCACACGTACGATTATATATGGATATTTATTTATATCTGAAGAAAAAATCTCTAAGATTTTTTGTGTTAGTATATACTATTTATAATAGTGGTTTTTTAAAATTATAACAATGCATTTTTATCCTTTATATTAACGGATTATTTTTATTTAAAAAGAAATGGATATCTATTTTTACTAAGCAAATACCCAAGGGAAAATAAATTTTCGTCTACCCACACTATTCATTCAATTTTTGAAACAATACATGGTCATCTACGGAGCTTAACACTGAACTCTGTCATGCAAAACGAACATTACCAGTGCAAAGAAATAAAAAATAATCCTTTCCCCTGAGTAGAAAAAGAACTCACAACCGTCGCATTTATTATCGTGCTTATTTAGTCACTGCGTCACAAAGTACAAAATACTAAAGACATTAAATTTTATCTTAAAGAACATTTCGTGTGGAAAAGACAAGGAATTAGCGTTAAAATAAACGTGTCACCAAGTCTATAATTTGTAAGCAAGACACGCAACAACAGTGCATTGTCACGTAAAACTGTGTAAGCTATATATATATTTTGATACGCCTTTATAGCGAGTTTGTTTTTTTATTAATAAAATATTATGGAGGCAATTCTGAAGTCGTATTATGTTGTACAGTGGTTGAACATATTTTTTTAGCTTTTCTCTTTAAAAATACAAACTTTTTATTGAGTGTGAAGCTATTTGATTTATATAATTCCTCTATGTATTAGAGGCCAGTCGTGACGCAGGGGCACAAAGTGTGACTGTAAATCCGACTGGTTGTGAATTCGATCCCCACTCGAGGAAATATTTATTTAAAATTTATATTTCTATTTCTTCGCTCTGGTGTCGAGGCAAAACGCGGCGTTCAGTTCTGCCACTTAACACGCAATGCCTGCAGAAATCGACCAGAAAATGGGAAACGGAGTGTCATAACACTAGGTTCCCTCTGCCTTCCCTGCTGTGTGCGGGCTACAGCGTGATTAAAAAAAAAGATTATCCTACACCATCAAGTTTTTTTTATACATTACTTGATAATGCATAAAAATATTTGAAAAATCTTAAATGTCAACTTGACATAATTTTCACTTACCTAAAACTCAAAAAAGCATAACAAAATGAATATTATAATATATGCAGTTTTATCAACTAAAACATTTCGTAGAATATAACAAATATGAAACACTAACGACCGTAGTGGAACTTTTCCTTCTCAGAACTTTTAGTATATATATATAACATTTGCTATGTAGATATAAGCCTTAGCTTAACTTATTCGGGGTTACTCGAGTTCTTAACGTACAGGTGAGTTAATAAAAATATATTCATATGTTCTATTGAAAGAGGGTAAATTCATTTTTTTAGCTTCACACATTTTAAATATATAAAAGAGTAGTTTAAGATATTTTATTATTCACTTTCCACATAATTAAATTCGAGACATTGCGCGTTTAACGGTGGAACCTAGCGCCGTGTCTTATTTAATGGAATCGATTTATTGAAAATCATTTTTAAAATAATCGTTACTCCGAGTAGAGAAATATTTTGCCAAAAATATTGAAAAACTGTTATGCGATCTGACAGTAAACGCCACGGTTGTATATTTGATTTCCACTCGGGGAGACGATTACTTTGATTTATTCATTCTGTTAACAAGACAAAGCGCGGTGTTAATTCCTGCCTTTTAACATGGAATGTCCAAAAATTGGGCGGAGAATGGGGGGGGACTTTACCATGTTACACTGGAAACGCGTGAAGCTGCATTTGTTATACATATTATATCACTGTATACAATATAAAACCACATAAGTAGGAATAACAGTATAAAGTAATATAGTAATATATTTACTAAATATTTACGATAGAACTTACATATTTATTTACATTTATATTTTCATTTCTTCGCTCTGGTATCGAGGCAAAGCGCGGCGTTGAGTTCCGCTATTCAGCACGCAATGGCCCAGAATTCGGCGGAAAGTGGGGAACGGAGTGTCTTAACACTAGGTTCCTCTGCCTAACCTGCTGTGTGCGGGATACATCGTGGAGCTGATTATTACAATAGAGCTTTTAGGGCCTAATAAAAGTCGTTTACATTGAATCAAAGCTGTTTAAATGCATGGAGCTACAGGCATTTGTAGATGTAATTTGTAGATACTATTATTTTGTACTCAAATGTATTTTGTATAAAAACCCTTTAGTGGAGGCGAAAGGAAAAAAATAGTTATTTCTATATAATTTTTACGTTTATAACATTTGAGGCCGTTGTGGTGAAATAGCATTTGACTTGACGCGATGGTTGTTGGTTCAATCCCCACTGGAGGTAATGCTTGTATTTAAATTATATTTCTTCACTGAGATACACCGAAATTGATCATCTCAGCAGAAAGCAGGGGGCAAAATGTGCAATAAAATAACGAGAACAAAAAAAACAATTATTATATTAAACTTCATTCAAGACTACATTTTGTACACGTTTCAACATAAATATAAATAAAATGTATTAGAAACAAAGATTATAAATATACCAACATTATAATACGTAGTTTTCTATTTAGAAATGGAACAACTGAACGTATTCCTCTGTAGAAGCAGCCGGTGGCACTTACTAGAATACACGGCGTATTACTCCACCTTTAAATTTGTGTAGTATAAGTGATAAGGGAATCGCGTTTAATATAAATAATTATAATATGAAATATTTATTGATATCTCAGTTTTTAAATTGATATCATGAAATCGATTTATACTTGTATATGTAAAATCTTACTAGCTCAATTTAACCCACTTTCCTTTGCTTTCGCTCTGTCTCAACACCCGAGCGAAGAAAATAATATATAAATTTAAATAAATAAATAATAAATATTTAATTCATCTCATTATTCAACTAAATCTGACAAACACAGTCAAGTTACACAGCTTCACGCTGTATCCCGCACACATCAGGGGGTACCTCGTGTTAAGACACTCTGTTTCCCAATTTCCGCCGAATTCTGGAGGCACTGCGTACTGAGTGGCAGAGCTCAACGCCGCGCTTTGCCTCGTCACCAGAGCGAAGTAATGAAAATATAAATGTAAATAAATATTTCACTTCCTCGAGTGGGGATCGAACCCACAACCAGTCGATTTTACAGTCACATTTTGTGCCTCTGCGCCACGACCGGCCTCAAGTTACACGATTTAAAAAAATAAAATCTCTTCAAAAGAGAAAATAGACAAATCCAGTTCCATAATGTTTCTCTCGCCTATACCACAAGAAAGAAAACAAAATAATATATAATAAAACAAGATATCCTATGACTCACACCACACCGCCAGTATTTAAGCTGGGACATTAACATGCCGCGTTCACTATCATGAATATTTATATCACATCAATGTTCTGTGATATTTAACGCGCGTACCGTGACTCGAACTAGTTTTTGTTTTACTATCGTTATCTAATATTTTTTTACAATCTCAATAAATAATATATTTAATCACGTAATATCACATGTCAGGCTAGATCTATGCAGATAACACTGTGTAACAAACTAGATTACGAGGTTCATATAATACCTCGTTTGTATGGAAATGGTATTTGAAATTATTTTTCTTTTGTTCCTGAACTAAAAGGTTTTTGTAATAATTGTTATTATTTATTGAACAAAAAAATTGACATCATGCCTTAAATTAAACTGCCTTAAAATAAATTAATGTATCATGTAGGCATGATCACTATTAGTGATTTCCTACAGGCAACCATTAAAAGTACAGGACTCAATATCAGAAAACAAAGTAAGGCGCAAAAAATTTTAAAAATATATTTTTTTGAGTACTTTACATATTTTAGGAAAAGTGATTATTAGAGCCCGATTTTGAAACAATAGCATGTCAAATCCGACGGAGTGATTGATAATAATTGTTGTAAGCTTCGATAAGTTTGAATTTTTGTTAGTTGGCTTTCCTTTAACAAATATCAGAAATACATCTTAGTACTTTTAACAAATACATTAAGTACGTACGTAAGTAAGTAAGCACTTCGTAGTATTAATGTATTTTTAAAAATATATTATTTTCTAATGTTTTATTAGTTCGGTTTTACACATCTAAAATTGACTCATTCTCTGTATTTAATAGTATAAGCCTGAACAAATACTTTCACCATGTGTAATTTACAAATTACAAGATACTGTTTAATGAGTTACTACAGTAGGCAGAAGCCAGAGAGAACATGTTGTAAAGTGTACATTCCGTTCCCCAATTTATTCGAGACATTGCGTGTTGAATTATAGAACTCAACGCCACGCTTCTTTTGTCAGAACGGAGAAAAGAAGAAGGGTCCAAACCCACAATCAAAACGCCTACATCGACGCACTGAACTACTGTACTGTACACTAAGTTATACGAATACAGCTTCATTCTTATTCACAAAGTTTCCCATTTTTCAAACAGAAAACTGTCACTCAATAGATATTTCCTCGAAACACCGATCGAGGAATCACAATGAAACAGCCACGACCACCCGTAGTTAGAAAACGCTCGAATAGATGACAGAGGAAAAAGTTACAATCCACTCCCAAAAGAGAATGGAGTTAATAGATTTCATTAATTAACCCGTTCACTGAACCAAATGATTGCAACTCTGCCAAGATAAAAAGTGACAATTCCTAGCCAGGGATTTCGGTAGCGTACACCTTTTTTACGTGGCCGTATGCGACGCGACATGAGTAAGCCGCTTATTTTTATTCATATTGTTAAAACCTTTTATGTTTGTGTTATGCGAAACAAAAAGTTGTATGGCGTATATCTTTGTATTATGAAAGTGGATGATAAGATTAATGAATGTAGAGAAAAAGTGCGCATTTTCAAATGTATTTTGTACTGTTAAGGTTTTTTTTTTGGATAATCTTTTGAATGCGTGAAAGGGTTAACTTGATTCATACTCGGTAACAGGTTAAATTAGAAATTGGTATTTTAACTGCACAGCCTTTATTAGTAGTAATAAGATAAGGATTGGAGGAAGGCATCAAATCGATGAGGTTGTAATTTGTAAAAAAAAATAAACAGAATACATTCCACATTTAGCCTCCTCTGGTGCCTAGACAAAGCAAGGCGTTGAGCTCCGCTACTCAAAAAATTTTGACAGCGTAAAACGAAAAAAATATAACTAAATATAAAGAAAAACATATTTCTTTGATTAGAAATTAAGCTATTAATACCCTAATCACACCGGTATAAAAACAACCACAATCAAAAAGTTAATATAGGGTGGTGTAGCTGTATTTTACATAATATAAATCGTAAATTAATAAAATATAAACCTAAACAGCTTTTATCAGTTTTCATAAAGGATACATAAATCGAAATATCGTGTAGGTACTATACCGAAAATTCATGTTCTTGTAGCAGTTCCACATCTTGGTTGTAAATGTATTTTTGATAAGATATTTAAAATTCATTAAGACATTTCAAATATAGTTCTTAGTGTATATTTTTAATTCGTGTATTCTCTGCGTTTCGTAGTGTACCATAATTATTTCTCCATTCTGAACTGTAAATTACACTATGTTCATAAAAAAAAAATGAGACCAGTCGTGGCGCAGGGGCACGAAATGTGACTGTAAAATCGACTGGTTGTGGATTCGATCCCCACTCGAGAAGATAAAATATTTACTTACATTTATATTTTCATTCCTTCACTTTAGTGTCGAGGCAAAGCGCGGCGTTGAGTTCCGCCACTCAATACGCAATGCCTCCAGAACTCGGCGGAAAGTGGGGAACGATGTGGTTAACACTAGGTTCCCTTTGCCTACCCTGCTGTGTGCGGGATACAGCGTGAAGCTGATTTTTTTTGATTCATCAAAAAAAGAGAAAGAAGATTTTATAAGCGCGCACAGGTTATGGATTCAATTCCCATTAATTCACGTCACAAAACGCGGTGTGTTGAGTTCCGCCACTCAACACGCAATGTATCCTCAATTCGGCGGAAAGTGGGGAACGAAAGTGTCTGAATGGGAACAGAGTATCCTAACATTAGGCTCTCACGTTCCTTCTGCCTACGCTGCTACGTGCGGAATACAGAGTATACATAAAAAAAAAGGAAAACACTTTATGAACCAGACTGGTGAATCTTTTTTTTTAAATATACGTAACCTCGTATGGTATTTGAAACCATAACCATGAAATGCTGCCAGGTGTCTCCTCACTATACCATCGCATTATATTAAATGAGGAACAACTATCGTTTAAATGTATACTTTTAATTAATTAATAAAGTGAGTAACTATTATAATGTTAATTTTTAACTTTAACCATACGTTAAACTTATTAAAACATAAAACACTGTAATATAAATTAAACTTAATTGTAATTAAAAGTTAATTACGTTATATATAACATTTTTATATAGTAATGTCGTTGAAAATTTCAATTTTAATTCAACCTATACACGAAGCCGCAGGCCGCTGCGAGAATGGATGCTTATTTTTTATACTGGCCGTTTATAGAACTAAGCGAAGGGCCATAAAGAAAACCACTAAAGGTAATATGGGAGATGTGTTTGAGCTAAAACGGACTTAAAGTGTAACAAAATAAGTACTAAAATGGCTAAAATAAATACTCTTTATTCGTATGTGCTTGACCGTACGTTAAATATTGCCTTTTACCTGGGACGAGAGCGTAAGGTTCATTCAGTGTCTGACTACTGTATAATTCAATATTAACTACCAGTTGCTATTTTATAATATATTTTTATATATTAATTGATTAAATAAATAAATACAAATAAAAATTTTAATTAAATATATGTAGGTAAATATATTTAAAAATGGAATCGAACCCATAACCGTTGTTACAGCAAGGCGCAGTATCCGTGCATACTTTTTAAGGAGTATATTTTTTATTCGTCTATAATCTATATTGATATTTTCATAATTTTTTATTTAATTAATTAAAACATATATCTAAATAGCCGTATAACTAAGCGTATTGGTTGTATATTAAGATTTCAGAATTACTATATTCATGATTTAGAGCTTCCCTTGATACTAGATATGTTGCGGTGTTAAGCGCCATTACGAGACAACTGGATGACACAGAATTGATGAATTCCAACGTCTTAAACTAAAAAATTATATAACCTTTAATAAAAATAAGAAAATAATTTGGTTTTATATTTGCACTATGAAATTAAACTTCGGTTCCTTTCATTTGCTTTTCATTGTCTTCGGAAAATCTGGGAAGATATTAAAACTATCATAGTTGATGTAAAACTCATCAAGATCCAAAGAAATGAAATTCTATAAAGATTAAATGTAAAATATTATTTTCTCATTCTTTTGTGTCATATTCTGGAATTATTTCTTTTATTTTAAGATATTACTTAATTAATAGTTTAAGAAACTTAAATACGCTTTTTTCAATGAAAGAACACATAAACAAGAGGAATGAATGTAACAAGCAACAAGTTTGTTAGTAGGCAGTTCAATGTTCCATCAGCCATCTCCTCTGATGATGGAATTGGATTCCAATTCACAACAAAATACGGGGCCTTCGTGGTGCAGTGCACTGTAAACACAAATGTTGTGGATTCGATTCCCAATTGGTGCAACGATTTTTTTTATTTCTTTGTTCTGGTAATAAGACAAAGCGAAGCACTGCCATTCAATATGCAAAGTATCGACAAATGGACGAAAGGTGGAGAACGGAATGACTAAACACTAGGTTCCCACTGCCCTGCAAACAATGAAAAACATGTATTTGCTATAGTGTTAATCACATGATTTTAATAATGTGTAATTGACACTATTAAAAAAATATTTTTTGATTAGAAAAGAAAATGCCAAAATATTTAAAATTTAAGTTTCGATGTTGCCCACTGTATGCGGTCGCCCGTCACCTTGGCATTTTAATTGTGACATGGGAGCGAAGCCGTCCGTAGAAGCTAGTAATGTATCATGCAAACAAGATGCAGCAGTTACATATCATTTAAAGCTACTGAAACTTAAAATATATAAAATAAATAAGATAAACTAAAAATTTATATAATATATACTTTGAAACGTACAACTCAACTTTAAGAAATATAATATACTAGTGGCCCGCTCTCGGCTTCACCCGCTTCATAAATTAATAATAAAGTTTATATTGGTAGCTATAGGTATATCCTAAATACTTTATATCCTAAACAAAATTATATATCAGAAATATATAAATATTTGCAAATTAATCCATCTTTTTCTTACCTGATGGTTACGCCAAAACCCTCCATTAATTATTGATAACTCGTTTCATCTTAGACTTAGCAGTGTCCAACCGTCAGACAGATTTAGAGCCCTAATCTGACTTAAGATACGCCTAATTCCTAAGCTTAACAATTCTGGTCCAGCTGTAAAGGTCATACGAAATAATATAATCCTGGAAAATAAGAAGTCAGCAAAGATAGCATGTTATTTGTAAATCCCAAAACATTGAGGTTTACTAACAAAAAAATCTTGTTCTTACAAATAGATAGGTACTATGTGTATGTTAGGAGTACTTTTTTTAAAGTTCTCTCACTCAGAATATCACAGATTCTCTAGAGGAGCCTCGCTAGATTATTTTTACTTGCTTTACGTTTTATTTATAGTATGGTAGTCACAGTGTACGAAGAGTCAACTACAGTTTCTACATGCCTCTTTCGCCTCGTCGCCAGTAATCTATATCTCCATAATATGTCCATGCCCTAATACATCTATCTCCAGTATTTTGTTTTGGTTTTGATACAACAAAGGTGTTTTTTGTCATTTTATAAATTTTTTTTACCATACGGAACCGTTCTCGCTCGAGGCCGACTCGCACTTGGCCAGTTTTTTTTATTCAGACATATAATTTTACACCATAAGGTATATTTTATATGTAATTTTTAGAAATACGTCAGCGTCAGCATAACAAAATTTAAACATCACACAATTCAATAACACGCCATTGTTTTATTCAATTGTACGTTTCATTGGCAATTATTTTTTGCCTATTTGTTATTTTACAATTTTATATAACAAAAATAGAAAATGCAAATGGAATATTTTATGTTTTATATTCACGTTCCAAACATTATACAAAAAATGTGTTTTTTTTTCTCTTATTTATACAACTTTAACCTTATGCGAGGTAGGCAGACAGAGTACAATTATAAATTACACCTTCGAAACGAATGTATACATTTTCTTAAAACAAAAATATGTAACATGGCTGTCCGTTCATGGTGCATTGATATAAAACGACGTGTGCCTATAAACGCGACATGTTGTGGGTTTGATTTCCACTCGAGGAAATGGAATATTTAATATTTTCATTTCTTTCTGGTGACGAAGTAAAAAGAAAATTATACAAATAAAAAAGATAATATTTTAAGAATCAAACATATTTACAATAGATATTAAGATCCACAATAATCATGTGTTGACACAAATGACATTGAAAGTAACACAAAATACTGACTGTGGTGCCACAACAGCACAGCTTTCGACTGCAAATGCGACGCTTGCGGGTTCAATTCTCATTCGAATAAATAAATTGTTTTTCTGTCCCGTTCTAGTAACAACGTAATATTTAAGTAACAAAATTAATAGAAATAAGATTCTAATAATAAAAGTTTAGTAACACGCAAGGTTTTGAAAATTGAGTAGTGTGTTTTCATACTATGAAATCATTAAAAATAAACAAAAATACAACTAACTATTTCAAAAACAACATAAAAATTCGAAGCCAGTCGTGGCGCAGGGGCACAAAGTGTGACTGTAAATCGACTGGTTGTGGGTTCGATCCCCAGATCGATCGATCGATGACAAGGAGATGAAATATTTACTTAAATTTATATTTCCATTTCTTAGCTCTGGTGTCGAGGCAAAGCGCGGCGTTGAGTTCTGCCACTCAACACACAATGCCTCCAGAATTCAGCAGAAAGTGGGGAACGGATTGTCTTAACACTAGGTTCCCTCTGCCTACTCTACTGTATGCGGGATACCGCGTAAAGCTGATAAAAAAAAAACATAAAAATTCAAAATTAACATACCCAAACATATAAAAAAAAACCACGTCATTTTGCTCAACAAGAAAATATCAATGCCATAGGAAAATGTCAAACGCGTCACTCACGCAATAAAGCCATTTCAAATACCCTTATGTCATCGATAGCTAACAATTCAGGCGTTACGTGCTCCTCGCAAATTTTCCTTGTGTTCCCGTCACGTATGGGGGGGGGGGGGGGGGGGAAGAAAAAACACGATCTCAGGACGATATCGCATTTTGTAAGAAGTGAGTTATGTTGGCTCTGCTTTTGTTCTGAGATTGGAAGAATAGTGCTAGGTTTGATTTTTTTAATGGTTTCTTTTTTAAAAATTAGCTTCACGCTGTATCCCGCACACAGCAGGGTAGGCAGAGGAAACCTAGTGTTAAGACACTCCGTTCCCCACTTTCTGCCGAATTCTCGAGGCATTGCGTGTTGAGTTGGAGAACTCAACGCCGCGCTTAACCTCGACACCAGAGCGAAGAAATGGAAATATAAATTTAAGTAAATATTTCATCTCCTCGAGTAGGGATCGAACCCACAACCAGTCGGTTTTGCAGTCACACCTTGTGCTGCTGCGCCACGACCGTTTCTTTTTTTTTTTTGTTAATATATTGATTATGTGAATTTTACTGGTAGAAAATCTTCTTTTTAATATAGATGCTCTTTGATATACAGTGTCTGTAATTTATCATAAAATGTAAACTAGCATATAGTAAATGTGGTATTCACAATAAATGCAAAAAAAAATAAACGTCATAATAAAATTATATTTTGGCATAATCTGACATTTCAACATAATTATAATATATAAAACGTTTGACTTTAGAACTCTATACGAAACATCGAAAGTTTAAATACAAATATATATTAGCAGAAAAACTAAACCTTTAAAATATTCTTATTCAATTAAAGTTCTTTCCGAGAGTACTTTCAGAAC
This sequence comes from Heliconius erato x Heliconius himera, assembly GCA_013421005.1. Lineage (NCBI taxonomy): Eukaryota > Metazoa > Arthropoda > Insecta > Lepidoptera > Nymphalidae > Heliconius > Heliconius erato x Heliconius himera. Next base: position 4,872 of record JAATLQ010032035.1, on the reverse strand, counting down.
GTCAATTTATAAAGTGTCGCTGTCGTAAGATAGGATGAAGAAGTATAGCTTAAGAGAAATTGAACATTTAAACTAAAATCGGTTTAATTTTTTTTGTCTGTTTATGTAAAATCATAAAATGAAGACATTTCTCTGGTCTTATTGCATATAATCTGAAATGATGCCTCGCCATTAATAATATATACCTACACTTTTATCCCAATGTTATAAAACTGACGAGCTTGTTTGGTTACGCGCTATAACCTCAGGAACTACAGGTTCGAAAGGAAAAATTGCTTTGGTATTGTATGATTTATATATCGGGGAGGGTTATAAGTTATTTAACATCACATTCTCATCGTTTGTTTCTTTTAAACCCATTCTACTTACGTATCTACGTTTAAGACATGATTCTTACTAATTTCCATTATAACACGTAGGCACAGCCGCAAGAAGAACTAGTCTTATAAAAATGTCACTAAGTCCTATTAAAAGCATTTGTGGCGCGAGGACACGAGTCTGCAAACACGACAGATTTGATCCCCACTCGAGGAAATGAAATATTCAATATTTTCATTTCCTAGGCCTGCTAACGTGACAATGCGACGTTGACATTGGGATCCACCACTCAACACGCAAAACCTCCAGAATTCGGCAGAAAGTGGAAACTGAAGCTGGAAGTGTCATATTGGGAACGTAGTGTCTAAACTCCAGATTAACCTGAAATTCGAGTAAAACGTACGTACAACTACCCCACAAATACGTCTCCTCCTATAAAAGTATCAATTTAAAACAAACAAAGCAATTCAAAATCGATTTTCAATTCAATTTATATAAACTATAAATCACTAGCTAGATTCAAAACGGCCATCTATCGCCATCTTAATACAATAGTATCTATTCATCGCTCGTCACGTAGGGAGGGGAACAGTTGTTTTCAATGCGCGATCGTAAAACTTCTTCGCAACACTAACGCCCGGAATTTAGTTCTTGGCTATATGTTTTGGTAGGTTTGTATATAAAGTTATTATTGTAATATGTTTAGAAGGTATATATAATTTTATATAAATTATTTTGGTATTAGGGTGGTATTGTCAACGGTTGTGGGTTCGAAGATGTTATTGATCCCTTTCTCTATCTTTCTTATTTATATATTTTTTAGGTTCACCCTGTATCCTGCACATAGCACATACCATATCTGATATAGCAAGGTAGAGAAAGAGAACGAGGGGCCTAGGGTTTTCGTTTTTTTTTTTTCACTCTCCGACTAATTCTGGGGGCATAACATGTTGGGTACCGAAACTCAACATCATTTGTATCGTTACCAGAGCAAGTAAATGAAAATATAAAATATTTAATTTCCTCAAGTGGGACTCGAACTTATAACCTGTCGCGTTATCATTCGTACGTTTGTGCTCCTGCGCCATAATTGGCTACAGGATCATCAGATATGCCAATAAAATGATTGGATGTCACTGACAAAAATACCACGCTCGAATTAACAACGGGAAACGAAAGGTTTTTGCTTATAAGCGGATTGGATGATACGATTTTTAGAGTACCGCAAGGAAACGCGACCGGAACTTGTATATTAAATAATCATATAACTTGGAACTATCTGTTTAGAACTTCACAATGTACATATACACATCACAATCTTTCAAAAAGAACTCCGAAATGAAATACATGTTGTTTTTTTTAATGTCAGACTTTATCGGACAATATTGTAATTTCTAATGAATACAAAATCATATTCATAAAAAAAATATAAGACAAATGCAAGTCCGTACTATCGGATATTATATTATTTAGAGGCCAGTCGTGGCGCAGCGGCACGAGGTGTGACTGTAAAATCGACTGGTTGTAGGTTCGATCCCCAGTCGAGGAGATGAAATATTTACTTAAATTTATATTTCCCTTTCTTAGCTCTGGTGTCGAGGACAAGCGCGGCGTTCTGTCACTCAACACGCAATGCCTTCAGAATCCGGCAGAAAGTGGGGAACGAGTGTCTTAACATTAGGTTCCCTCTGTCTACCCTGCTGTGTGCGGGACACAGCGTGAAACTGATTATGATTACAATCAATATCCAAATCCAAACATCACAAACCAAAAAAAAAGCCAAAAAGAACCCATAAAAAAAACCGACTCACACTTTAAAAATCCAGTACATTCATTAATAAACAGAAAATAGCTTCAAAGTCTCGTCAGAGTTGAAAAATCCTTTGATATATTGGCTCGTTACGCCATCTCCTTCGTCGGTGCTGGGATGTTTAATCGGGCCATTTGTTACGATCACGCTTGGCGCTTAGTATTCACTGCCAACGAACGATTCAAATTTTGCAAACGATTTCGTAAGACGCGGTCTGCCGGTTCCTTGGACGGGGTAACGACGGCTGATGTTAATTCTGCCAATCCTTCTCAAATTGCTATTGGTCGCGCTCGGTCTGGCTTACCTAAATACAAATTTTGCATGAGTTAGGTTTTTCTTCGTAATTGATGTGCACAGTACGCGTTGCTAAAAAATATAAAAAAGTATAAAAAAATTAACGTAGCGAGACTCGAATCCGGGTCTCCTGGAAACCGACTAGGCGCTCTGATCACTATGCTATACGTTCTGAAACGTTCTAAAACGTTTCGTTTTCTAAATTTGTATTATAGTAAAGTTTTTTTAGACATTATTTAAAACAAATATATTAGCATTTCACATGTTTCTCTATGTAAGCTATAGCTGGGTCAATTTTTTTACTTCTGTTTGCATAATTCGTAAAAGTAATATTTAACGTGTTCTTGGTTGAGACAAGGGAGTGACTACTTCTAATCCTTACATGACCTTAAGACTTGATGTCTTATTATCAAACACAAAGCTGTTCAAAGTGTCTGGGAACAAATAATATATTAGGAAGAAATACAAGTAAAGATTCTACTATAATATATAATATTTATTGCAATTGTGGTATAATGTTTTACATCCATTTGGATAATCTAATTTAAATTTTGTATATTGTATATTTTGCTCTACTTTTTGTCGTTATTTATAGTATTCGTAATTAAACAAGAGTTTTCCCAATAGTCCCGTTTTAATTACATTTTGTTGGTTTACGTGTTATGACATCATTTTACCGTATTGGCGTATAAATATTTTAGTTATTCTCAATGTTACATATTTTTAAATTGATAAGTGATATGATTTTCTTTTAATTTAATTTTAAATTAAAGGCGTGTGGCTCCAAAATACAGAAACAGTTCTCTATATTGTAGTATACAGTTTATTATACAGAAAAAAAATGCATCTAAGTATAAAAATATAGTTTTATATTTTATAGTATACAAGTACATATTTATATCTTGTAGTACATTTTGTATCATAAAACGATCTGTACTTTTAGTAAAACTTTATCTAAGGAACAGGAAAGCTTTATTTCACAAGATACGACTATAAAAGCGACAGGTTGTGGATTCAATTCCGCCTCAAGGAAACGAAATATTTAATATATTCATTGCCTCGCTCCGATCACATGACATGATGGCAAAGCTCGGCGTTGAGTTCCGCCACTAAAAACCCAATACCTCCAGAATTCGGTGGAAAATGGAAAACGAAGAGTCTTAATGGGAACAGAGTGTCTTAATACTAGGTTGTCTCTTCCCATCCTACTATGGCAGAGGGAACTTAGTGTTTAGTCTTAACCAGCAAAAAAATATAATCCTTCAAAAGCAGTTCCTACAGATAACGTTAACAGAAGCTATAGTTTGTAATACCTTACTTTGTTTTAGTCACTAAAAGTCTAATATCTCCAGAATTTGGTGGAAAGTAGAAAATGGGAGTGTCTCAGTGAGACCAGAGTGTCTTAACACTAAGTTGTCTCTTCCTACCCTACTATAGGCTACAAAAAAAGTCATTAATTCAGTCATCTCATTTTCACACAATATATCTACCAAAACAAATCTAAACCAGCAAAAAAATGTAATCCTTCAAAAGCAATTCTTACAGATAACGTTAACAGAAGCTATAGTTTGTAATACCTTACTTTGCTTCACCAAGCGTGCTTGGCGACGTTAAATTTACTACAATCGCATAAGCTCCGTTACTTTAGTTTAATTTATGATCAGTACTAAAACTCTTGTATAATCAGCTTGTCTTTTACTTTTGAAATTTATTGGGGCTAGCCTCGTTGAGTAATATACGGTTTTTTTTTGTTATCTTACAAAGCAAACAGTAAACAGTCTTGTATAGCTACGTCAGTTCTTTATCCTCCACTAATACTGTTTTTATATTATGTTAGTAGCTTAATAAGTTCTTTGATTTTCACGATTGTTACACATTTTAAATAAAACTATTTTAACCGGATTAATCGCGTATATTTTGTATTTTTATACATTTTTGGAAACCCGACATTTCGAACACTTTGCAGTAGTCCGTGGTCACGGGTAGACTGAGGTGGCATTCGTCTGTCAGTTGACATAATTATTATATCAAACTACCGCCAACGATTTCTTAATTGCCTCGCGTACTGCCCTGGATTCCTGCAGAATGAGCTGATAGTATCTTACCCTCTGGTATGGTGGGTTTGAGACTTTAATGATTTTATGAGTGGGTCCCAGGTGGTAGAAAGTTTCCAGCCATCCTCTCAAACCTAATGTAGTGGCTGGGTTTATCCACAGTATGCTCACACACAGCTGACTTCGATACATGCCCATTCTTGATGTCAGAGATGTGTTCTTTCACCCTCACCCCGATGCTTCTCTTTGTTTGACCGATGTATGATAAGCCACAGTCACAGTCTAATTTGTATACACCTGCACTCTGTAAAGTTTCTTTATAGAGTGCAGGTGTATACAAAGTCAGCTGTGTGTGAGCATACTGTGGATAAACCCAGCCACTACATTAGGTTTGAT
>JAATLQ010032034.1:0-12884 GCA_013421005.1 Heliconius erato x Heliconius himera | reverse complement strand
GCGCAGCGGCACGAGGTGTGACTGCAAAACCGACTGGTTGTGGGTTCGATCCCCACTCGAGGAGATGAAATATTTACTTAAATTTATATTTCCATTTCTTCGCTCTGGTGTCGAGGTTAAGCGCGGCGTTGAGTTCTGCCACTCAACACGCAATGCCTCCAGAATTCGGCAGAAAGTGGGGAACGGAGTGTCTTAACACTAGGTTCCCTCTGCCTACCCTGCTGTGTGCGGAATACAGCTTGAAGCTAACTTAATTTTTTTTTTTTTAATTATTAAAATTTTACTTTCATATATTTTGGTATAGTCCCACACATTTTTAATGTATCTAATATTATCATTTGCTCGCTCTGGTAACGAGGCAAAGCGCTGTGTTTAGTTCCGCAACCCAATACAATGAATAACGCCGATTTCAGGCGGAAACTAAAAGTGTCACGAAGTGTCTTGATACAATTCTCTTTGTCTTCTTCTTCTGTCAACAGGAAAAAAAATATTATGAGAGTATACCAACAAGGCATTCAGAACCATCAATCAGTCAAGTGTAAATAACGCGATACATTTCATTTCATTAGGAAACAACGTCGTCTTATTTCTTAAGCCGTATACGTATCAAGTTTAAAATTTTAGACCTTTAAAGCAATGAAAAGATTTTCATCAGGCAAAAAGCTCTCTCACAATTCTACGCGATGCGAGTAAAAACGTAAACGTTCTTGTTTTATTAATTTATTTGTAAATTTAAACCTGCATACTAGAGTTTATTTGTGATTTTTCACCCGTGAAAAAATCTGTATGTATAACACACTCGACAAAACACGATACACTCAAGGTATCTCTGAGTTCTGACCGCAGGTCCAATGTACAGTGTACATAGAAATGATGTAATGTTAATCAGCCAGTTACGTTCTTTAGTAAATGAAGAATCACCAGTAGTTTCTGATATTAATGCGTTCAACTAAACAAACTATATTTTTTTATAATATTAGTATTGTTTATATATACCATCATATATATATTTGCTGCTTAATTCATGAATACCGAAAACTGTACGATTTACTGCTGTGAATATTTTAAGCTCGCTAGTATATGTATTTACATATGTGATTTATTTTTTAGTTTCATGCGTATTTAGAGGCATAATGTTTGTCTCTGAGCATGACGGTTGTGGGTTCGATCTCCAATCAAGGAAACGATTCGTTCTTCATTTCCTCGCTCTGGTAACAAGATAAAGCTCTTTCTTAAATTTCGCCACTAAACATGGAATGTGTCGAAAATGTAGTGGAAAGTTGAAAATTCAGTATCCTAACACTAGGTTTCTTCTACAGAAAAGTTCGAAGTATCTTTTGAACGCAAAAAAACTTTAATATTAAGAATAAAAAAAGGAAACTCTAAATATTGTACACAATATACTCAACCATATTATATATTTGTACAGCGAAAATAGACTCTAAACAGCCTTAGCTTCGTATAAAAGTGATTTTTCTAAAAATTTCTACATCTCACGGGAGTAAAAACTATTCCGAGTTGAAATTTGTTTTCAATTTCGTTTTGATCGTGCAAAGTGTCAAGCTTCGATTGACTTCGAATGCAATTTACTGTGAATCTATATGACCTACATACATACGTACAAATTTGTAGATTGTAATGCAATCCCGCACATAGCAAAGGTAGACAGAGGGAACCTAGTGTTAAGACACTCCGTTCCAGATTTTTCCGCCGACTTCTGAAGGCGTTGCGTGTTGAGTGGCAAAACTCAACGCAGCGCTTTGCGTCCACATAAGAGCGAAAAAATTAAAAGATAAATTTAAATAAATATTTAATTTTCTCAAGTGGGGAACCCACAACCAGTCGCGCTTACAGGCACACGCTTGTGCACCTGCGCCTCCGTACGACGATATGTTAAATTTGGCTATTATTTAAAAATATTGTAATACATTTAGATTAAGAGCTAAGTTGCTAATCTCAGGAAGTACTGGTTTGAATTAGAAAAATATTTTTGTAATTTCAATGGACTATTCAAAATAAAAATAATTTTCTACGATCCATATTTATCATATCAATGTATCCCACTCGACCTACGCACAGTGGGACCAAATGAAGCGCTTCATCTCATAAATCCGTAACTCGTTTATTTTTCATCATAAAATGTTGAAATTTTGTTAACACTAGAATATATTTGTTATCAATGACATATAACAAATATTAATAAAAGTCATGAATTAATTAATAAACAAGTTCAAAGTTAAAAATTATCATAAATAAGTACTATACACTTATTTCAAATTATTATTATTAAATTATTAAAACAAACTTATATATATTAAACGTAGACCTTTAAAGAAAAAAGTCATGTATCATATCTATATATATAAAAGGACATGTATCTGACTGATTGAAGTAAGACGCACGCATAGCCGTAACCGCTGTGCATAGAAACGTGAAATTTGGATATATATTTATTTTCATAATCTGGACATCCACTAAGCAGGGACTTTGAAAAATTTTAATGCTAAAGGGATGAAATAGGTGTTGAAATGTATATGGGAAATTTATCAAATCGGCACCGATTTATATAAAATTTGAAATTCAGACTCTTAAAAACATTTCATTGAACAGGTGTTTCATGGTTTTTTAGAATTCACCCCCTAAGGGTGCAGATAAGGAGTTGAATGTTTGTATGGAAAAATGTTTAAATTGCCACCGATTTTTATAAAAAAATAAATTCAGACTGTTAAAAATATTTTATTGAACACGTGTTTCTTAGTTTTGTTTAGAATTCACCCCTAAGAGTGCAAATAAGCGGGCGAAGCCGCGCGCGCCCACGAGTGTAATATAAAATTAATATTCGTCGGTCGTTAATATTATAATCATAAGGTCGTAAACAAAGAATTTATTCTATGACTTGCAGACGTTCTTTAGGTTCGTCAGTGCTTTAGATATATGTAGTTATATTTGGTGTGTTGAAGCTTGATATGCGTCAGAGGTACCATTTGAAAGACATCTTCATTCGTAACTGATCGTGAACACTTCCTGATAATAGTAGAATATCTTTCATTACACATTACACTCGCACTTGTCCATCCAGAATAAATTTGCGAAAGTTTATATTAGTTGTTATGCAGGTGGAAGAGGCAGCGCTCCTTTTACGGAAACAGCATATAGGATAAAATATTTCAAACCCATATCTAAAGAAATAAATCAAGATAACTCAACAGTTTAGAAGTAGGATTTTTTTGTTTGATATTTTGATTTCAAGATGTTTATCCATACCTGTCTTTCGACGTGTGACTCAGTTACGTAAAGATGCGAATAACATAAACGTATTCTCAAAGGTTAAACATCTTTGAACTTTGCCGCCAATACCTACGACTCGATTTCGGAATGAGGCGTATGCGGCGGTTTCCCTTTGATAGATTTATGTGTGCGTGCGTCGTTCTTGACAAAGTTCTTGGTGTTCGTTCTTGGTGTTTTATTTTAAAACGACAGTTTTATTATTTATTTTGTTTGAAAAAATCACTTTTTCATTTTTGGGGAAAAATAATTATATCAGGCTTTTATGGAGGAGTAGTTTAAACTATGGTTTCATTTAAAGTGATGCTGACACTGTCACCCTGTATTTCTTTATAAACTTTTATTACTATTTTATTATTGTCATGATTTATGAGAATTTTTTTACCAAATATTACTTGTATAATAAAGAAGATTAAAATGTTTTATATTGAAATTCTACTGAATAATATATTACAAAGTTTACTCGTATACTGGCCTTCCCGCTCGTGACTGTGAATAACTTTATCACATTTAAATTATTTTACCTCTGATAATAAAAAATAGCAGATTTAGAAATAAATTTCCTTAAATTATTTTAGGGACGGTATTTAATTGCAAATGCGACGATAGTAGGTTCGATGCCTACTGGAAGGAATTAAATGTACATTTTCTTCTTTTTTAAATTTCTTTCCTCTTCTCTGGCAAGCGCGGCATTAAATTCTGACTGGAGGCGGTGAACAGTGTCTGAACATCATCTCATCTCATCGATCTTTCCATTTAATTCTATATAGAAAGGTAGGCTTTTTATTAACTTTTAAGAGGTGAGTGTCAGCTCTCTATATTCAGCCCTTTGCTTGTTAATTTGAGAAAGTGAGAATATTTTTAAATATGTTTTTTTTTCTTTAGTACGTGCCTTCGTGTTATGCGTTAAAGTTTTCAACTACGTCATGATGAAGTCATACTGCGTTTTTTAATTATATTTTTTTAGCAAAGTTTTTGGATCCCCACCTGCTACCACTTTGCAACTAGTTTACCTTACCTATATTCATATTTTTTATTTATTTTACACTATAATTCGCATATAGAAAACAGTAGAGTAACAGAGGGTACCTAGTGCTTAGACACTTGGTTCCCTACTTTCCACCAAATTTTAAAGACGTTTCGTGTTCATTTGCAGTCAAACAAGTAAACACTTTGCTTTGTCTTTTAACCAGAGTGAGTTTGTGGTAATTGTAAGACGCTTGCTGTGCCGCTGTGCCACGAAGACACATATATCATGCGCACAGCATGGTAGGTAGTATGTTCCCTACATAGTGTTAGAACACTCCGTTCCCCATTTAATGGCGAATTCTAAAGGGCATTGCGGAACTCAACGCCGCGCTTTACCGGGACACCAGAGCGAAGAAATTAAAAGTTTAAACGAATATTTAATTTCCTCGAGTTAAAACCACAACCTGTCGCGTTTACAGTCACACTTTGTGCCCCTGCGCCACGACTGGCCCCAAAACTTCTTTTATTTTATTTTTTATTAGTCTATCAAAAAATAAATGAACTTAATATAGTTTTATTAAAAGCAGCTTTTATCAATGAATTGAGTTATTATACAAACACCAAGGAAATTATCATCATTATCAATTTACTTACGCTCTAAAAGAGAAGGAATAAAAGCTCTCGTTAGCCGCTATAATCTGGATCAAATCCGGTTTCGGCCGGTATTATCCAGTTGTTATTTGACTGAGGTTTTTGTTAGAAGCTTAAAAATAATACTATTTTCATTGGGGACAAATATTTTTGGAAAAATGGACAGTTTCATTTTATATTTTCATGTAATATCTATATTTTAGTATTTATTTTCTTAGCTCCACACTGTATCCAGCATATAGCATGGTAGGCAGAGGGAACCTAGTATCAAAATACTTCGCGGAAAGTGAGATACGCCCCATTTTTCTCCAAATTTTCAAGACATGCGCGTTATAAAAATAATTCATTTCCTCGAGCAGAAATCGAACCCAAAATTGTCACGTTTGCACTATGTGACATGTGCCTATGCGCCAAGATGAGTCTGGTTTCTCAATAATATTTTTTTTACTAACTTTTTTTTTCTATTTTCAGGCACTGAGGACATAAGGATAAAAAAGATAAGTTCTTTATTCATATTCAAAATCCAAATAATTTACAAATAATTATAAAATATATATCTTATTATTGCACATTAATATGCGCAAAGTATAATTACTCTCTTTGAATATGCGCAAAGTATAATGACTTTATCGAAATTGAAATGATATCGAATTTTTTTCCGGAAAGTTAAGCTCGTTAGCAAGTATTTCCTAGTTTATGTCCAATATTTTTTGTATTTCAGTGTATATGCCTCTTCTGATTTCATTAATTTAATACTAGTCTTCACCCGTAACTTTCCTTACGTAGACTTTAAGAAAGATTAGATTTGTTCAGTTCCTGTAGGAATTTCTAGAGATTCTCACTTAGTAACACTCTCTAACACTCCCTAAACGACCTACATGCCAAATTAGATCTTATAAGTCAAGTAGTGTCGTCGGAGCGTTGTCTGTTAGTCACCGAATAAATGCAGGTTTTAACCGATTTCTATAAGAAAAGGAGACGGTGCTAAGTAAGTAAGTGAGTCAAACAGTTTTAGTAATTTGATATAGTAGTAAGGTTGTTGTAGTTTGACACCGACTTCAAAATTATAAAATCTTTCTTTAATTGTTTTTGCTTAACAATATCAAAGTACGTTTTACTTTATGTTAAGTAAATGTATTTTCTACTTTTTAGTTTATTATTTGAAGTGGATTTTTTTTGTTAAAAAATATTTTTTTATAAGTATACTTTTCTAGTTTTAGTTCAGTGATATAGATGTATATTTAAATAGTAGTGAGTCCGAATTCTACACAAGGGAAATTTTATTCAGTTGTACGATTATCCCGAATATAACTAGGCCAAGAAGAACGTAGTATCAAAACATTCCGTACTCCACTTCCGCCCAAATTCGAGACATTCGAGACACGCCGCACTTTGTGATACGAGAGCTGCATAATGAAAATAGTATAATTTTTATCATTCCTCTGAGTGAGAATTCGAACTCATAATCATTCTTGCTGTAAACACAATAAAAATCTGTCTCACTGCGCCAAGATGGCTTTATTATTTTATACATTAACTAGCGGCCCGTCGGCACCCAGTCCTATTTCAGACAAAAAACATAAATTCGTTAATAATTTTTAAATCACGGACATACACTTCAATATTTTTTATATGTATATATATATTATTTTGTCTATAATACAAAAAAGATTAGTTAAATCAAATATCTCACCTACTCTCTAATTGCACGCTGAACTTTTGTATCAAAACCAAAACTTAAGCCAAAGCTTGGAACCAACGGGCGACGGTAAAGTTGAGCTTTGTTCGAAGTTACCCAACTTTTGGCTGTCGAATACGAGTCATTCATCTGGCACAAAATGTTCTATTAGTGAATGTTCTGCAAAATTATATGTAATTGTATATGTAATTGCAGAACGAGGCTGGTTAAACATAGTTTTAGATATCAATTTAGGCTTATTTTTATTCAAATTGTGGTTCAGTTGCACAGCATCTGGCTGTTAACACGACGAATGTGGATTAGATTCCAAATCGGGGAATGAATTTTTTTTATTTCTTCACTCACGGTAACAAGACCAAGCACTGCATTGAGTCCTGTCGCTAAACACGGATTGTTCTCGAAAGGCGTTTCTTAATACTAGATTCCCCTGTCTGTCATGCTTGATGCAGGACTAAACGTGAAGATATTACTATCGTTCTAGTATAATTTACGATTTATGATATTTTGATTTTGAGGTCAGTCGTGGCGTAGGGGAACAAAGTGTGTGACTGTCGCGTTTACGACTGACTGACTCGATGAAATATTAATTACCTTTTTATTTCCATTTCTTCGCTCTGGTATTCAGGCAAAGCGTGACGTTTAGTTCCGCCACTCAAAACGCAATGTCAATCCAAAATTCAGCGGAAAGTGGGAAACGGAGTGTCTTAACACTAGTTTCCCTCTGCCTAAGTTGCTGTGTGCGGGATACAGGTGAAGCTGATTTTTTATTTTGATTTGCATGTCTCTCATGTAAAAAATTTTAAATTAACAAATATCCCAGGCGCAGAATGGCATTGAAGAGCCTGGCTATGGCTGCGATGGTATTGACTGATAGGTGGCGAAGTGCCCCATTCTTTATGCAATCACGACCTGGGATCCTCTTGGTTTCAGTCTTCCTACAGCTTTCCTCACTGCCGTAAGTGAGAAGAATGGCAGTGGAGGCAACGGTAGTGTAGCAGATCCCAAATGGTTTGCTACCTCTTCCTCTAGTTGACTATTATGAAATAAATACTTTATAAAGGTGACACAAAATAAAGCCAAAAGAAATGGTTCACGTGAAAACATATGTAAAATACGTTATTCAAAAGGTCTTAATCAATAAAGAAAAGTCCTCAACGTGGCCTTCAAGACTCTTTGAACCCTTATAATACTCTAGTAATTATAGAATTGTTCGAAAGAAAGATGTTTTAGGTAAAATAGTATTCTTACAATTATGCGCAAATATTTTTAAAAATATGTACAATTTATATGTGGATGGAAAAATTCGTGTAAGAAATAAATTAAATATATTTATTAATTTTCATAGGAGAATGTTGAACGGAATATAATATAATTATAAGGCTTTATATAAACAAATGTTTCATTATAATTTATAACAATTTTTTTTATAATTTTAAGTAAAACATTTTGTTAAAAAATTCAAACAATTTTCTACTTTTCAAAAAAAAAATTAAGTGAAGTTCATTATATTTAAAAAGCAATAGTAAAGTAAAAAATTCTATATACTTCTATAACATTTTATAAAAACTATTCAGTGAATTTTTAAATATGTCTTTTTATATGAAATATAATTTCAAACTAAAATAATAAAAACAGCTTTATTCACATACATTTTTTACAAGTTAAGTCGCTGAGTCTTGAAGTAATAATAATTTAAAAGTGCTTTGAAGAAAACTTCGAAAGATATCAATTTCATATTTTTCATAATTTCTATTTATTGATTGATAGAGCTTCGTGCTCTATGATATAAAATAAATTTGCAAATTAAATTTAATTTACGTTGTCGTACCGCAGTGAACCTGCATCGAATTGTAAGTACGTGGTTGTGGGTTCGATTTTGGCTCACGACAACAAATTAAATTCATTTATCGAATACTACGAATAACAAAAGATGTTACTGTAAGTTCCGCTACTCTATACGCAATGTGTCGAAAATGACAAAACAGAGTATCTTAATACTAGGTTCCCCTCTGCCTATCCTACGGCATGCCTATGTGAGAAAACGTGTGAAGCTGTGATTAATTATAATAATAACCGATAAAAGTCTTTTAATAAGAGAAATATATTTTCTTAATAACCTTCGACATGATTCTTTGCTTTTTGTAATTCACTGTATATTATTGTTATAATTAAAAACTCATTCGGGGCTTTAATGACTTTCCAATATACCTTATTACACGCCCGGGTGTAATTATCGTTACTCGAATGTACGTATTTATTTCAAAAGTTCGACGTAACGACGAAAAAAGCACTCGACGAACATCAGTTGCGACGAAAGCTTGGAAATATTTTCTCACGCTTCGTTGAAATTTTACTTATTCTTATTCTACTATAACTAGCTTTTAAAATGCAGTATTAATTCATTAAATTTCAGCACACGAAAATGTAGTTCAGCACTTTTGAGCATTTTCAATTTTAAGTTGAACTGTTTTATTCATATTTTTGTTATGAAAAGAAACTTTTTTTATGCCTCGTTATAATTGTGTATGTTTTAGTGAGATTTTTTTTACTAATGTAAAAGCTTAGTTTATTTTAAAATTGTAAGTTTTTGTACGTTGTTTCTTCTAAATATGTTACACTGCAAGTTTTTGCTACTTCTAGTGAAATATTAACACAACGTTATCGCAAATAAAGACTGAAATTCAGCTTGACAGGGTTTTTATATAGTAAGGTAAATAAACACACACAAACACACATGCGCACACGCACAAAAAATACCTTATTTATTCCTTTATTTTCGCTAATTACATACTTTGTTTTTTTTTGTTGTATATTAAATAATGTTTTCTTTTTTTTATATTTATAACAATTAGTTTTGTTTATTGTTAGTATCAACGCTATGAATTGGACGTTAATAGCTACGGCACAATTCAATAAAATGTGATTGCAGTCGTACGAAATTATTTTTGTGTATATTCTCTAAATCTTCCCAATCTCAACCTGTTGCGTTGGTACGCTGCTACCCCTGCGCCACGCCTGGCCTCAAAATAAATATTCATATTATTAAAATAAATATCATATGTACGTCATAAACTTCTTTTTAATTTTGATTTAATATTTTCTAGATTAAACTAAGAATAATTTACGATATTGATTATTATAATAATTTTATTTAATTTATTAAAATTTGTGTCTCCAGATAGTGTCTATAATTATAGGACAATGAAAGTTATAGTACTATATTTAAAACCACCAAATTGTTACAATATCTAAAGTCTTAGTAAGGATGTTTTTTCATTATGTACTATTGTAGAAATATTTCCACTTCTATACTATTTAATAAATGTTCTAGACCGAAGAAAACCTGTGAAAAAAAACTGAAATATGTCATATGTCAGATCTTTTTTTTTTCACCTTCACGCTGTATCCCGCACACAGTAGGGTAGACAGAGGGTAGTCAGATCTTTTTAGATGACATAATACTACTACTAATTACTACTCTTGAGTTAACCCAGACACTACAATGATATTTTGTTTATACCTACAGTCATATAGCATTCATGTAGCGCTATACCTTTTGTGCGCCACCATCCTAACAGAAAAGGCAACTAGTAATTTTAGTAACGAGCGTTCGGTCAATTTAATATCTTTTGTTACATACAAATTAAAGTACAGTCAATTTTCTATCTGACACATGAATACATGAATATGTTTTGTTAAATGAAATTTTCATTTCAATTATTTTCTACTTTGTGGTTTGGTTTGTGTTACTTTGTTTTTCTTATTAAAATTTGATATTATGAGTGAAATCTGAATAGAATAATAATACAAAGACTCTCAACATATTTAATAGCTTGATTACAAAATTTCGCTTCAAATTGTTGTAATAGGTTCTCGCCCTCGAGGTATTTTGGAAAAAACAAAGAATTGTGGTGTCACATGACACATTCTAAGAACCCTTTTTTATCACTGGGAAATGCATTTACGCAGACCGCCCACATAGAAGGCAAGTGCCTCACGGATGCGTGCTACTCGCTCGATCGCTCGCGATCGCTCGCGCATACTACTAATCGCGCATAATACTATAATTAACTGGATATAAAATATTATTTATTAATACGTAGACTATTAAACACAAAAAAAAAATATTTCAAATCAGTAATTCACGAGAATGGCTCATTCAACCAAACGAATTCTTCCGCTTCACAATATAGATGAATCTGGATCTTTATATACCAGTAAACAAAATTATTCATGTGGACTCTTATATATTCATAAATTTTCTCAATACTCTACAAAAAATTTCAACCTCTTTAACATTCTTAATTAACCGAGTGCGATAAATACAATTAAAAACGCAACAGAACTGTTTACGTATTTCACTGTATTATGTAAATTTTTGAGTTTCCATTTAAATTTGCTTAAATCCAGACGCGTTGATTGCTCGACGTGGCCTTTGGTAATTTATTTTACCCTCACATTAATATTCTTTATACTTTACTGCACGAGATGTGGTCTTGGTATTTAACACATAAGTTATTAACCAGAATATACATAAAATAGTGTTAAGACCCTCCGTTCCACACTTTCCATCCAATATTGGAGACATGTATGTTGAGTGGCGGGACTCAACATTACGCTTTCTCTTCACATGAGAGCAAGGAAATGGAAACAATTCATTCTTCTGAGTGAGAATTGAACCACAACGTATTCACAGTCAGCACGCTTTGCCGCTGCATCACGACTGCCTCATCTTATCTGGTGATTGATTGTCTAAGTATTTTATCGCGTTACATTTTAATTAGAAAATATAATTAAGAATGTAAATTTTTCGGTCTCAAAGTATTTGCTGCGTTTTTGGGATAAAGAAGTAGAACCTAGTATGTACACGCCCGATTTCCACTAGCAGTACATTTTAGAAAACATTGAGTCTAAGATGGAGCTCTACGTTGAACTTAGTAGGAGACCTATTAGGTGGAGATCCCATCGCTTAAAACTGTAGGGATCAGATTTTCTAATGAAACTTATATTTAAGAATGATACATGATAGTAGAATAGATTACACTAGGGTTGCCCAAAAACATCCTGCCGCAATCACCTTTAATTAATGTTTTTCGTAACTCGTTTTTGGAGAAAATTGCACTCATATGTTTTTTATGTGAATCGCACATCATTTAAAAGAAAATCGCATAAGGAATTGGAAAAAAAATGGTTGCCAGCTCTCGGTCTGCCGCAAGAGTCCAGGGTTGCCTGGTTTAAAGAGGTTACTTAATGTGAATATTTGCACTCATGTGTTTTTTTAATGAATTATATATAAAATTAAAGCTTATTTTTTGTCATCACTAAAACACATGGTTGCCTGGAAAATGGCTGCCGCAATCAAAGGTTGCCATCATTTGAAATATTTTATTCTGATTCCGTTTGACTGAGAATAGACGATGAAATACGCGATTTGCCTTATGTTTTAAAGTAAAATATTATATAATAGAAGGTCAATCTTAAAATTAATGTTTATTCTAGCTATTTACCTGTTAAATGATGATTATAATTATATTAAGAACATACAAAAAATTATTTAAATATGAAATCATCCTTATTTTTCAAGTGAAATAATGAACCCATGATATTAAGTCTTTGCTAAATCTGTTGTCTAAATACTAATACTAATTTAAATTATCATTTTAAAACGACTAAATTATCTAATTAAATAAGTGCTTACAAATATAAATCTATTATAAGGTATTAATTACATCATGTTTCCTTAAGATAATGAAGGGCGACAATTATTGCGTATGTTTTTTTATTAATTAAGAAAATATGGAAAATAACATTTCAATATACTCTCTCTCTCTCTCTTTGTCCTCTGCTCGTATGATTTTTTTTTCTCGTTTTTTTTTGATAACGGTAGCCGCAATCTTTTTTTTCTCACGCAACTTTTAAGAATTTGCATTGAAAGAAATATATATGATAGAATTATAATAAACAAAATTAATTTATCAAAAATAATTTCTAAGAAATTTCGACAGTAATGCCCAATAATAAACGCTATTTAAGGTTTATGACCAGGGGCCTTACTCTTGACGCCAATATCCAATAACCAATCCTCAATAATTGTCATTTCGTACTCTTGAAAGCAATCTATTGCCAAGTCCACTACCGCCCGCTAGTTGACGATTGCGTTAACTAAAAATTATTGTAAAATTCGTTAGGATTGTGATATTTGGTACTCTTGACGCGTTTTTGACAGCCAATATTACAGCAATATTGTAATTGGAATTGGAATTTACGCAATAACTAAAGT
>JAATLQ010032033.1:0-12869 GCA_013421005.1 Heliconius erato x Heliconius himera | reverse complement strand
CCTAATATTATGAAAATAAAACAAAATATTTTTTAATAAACAGCTTATTACCCTAATTTGAACTTAGAGAAATTAAATTTAAAGGAACATGGATATAGTATAGTGACGTAAAGAAAAAAAATGTACAAGCTACTTTTTTACTATTCATAGATGATGAAACATTCGCTAAAATGGAGTCTCCAATATTTATTAAGTGGTAGTCTAATTCCATTACGTAGTCTTCATACGCACAGGTATCATTATCTTCATTCTCGTCACAGTAAATTGTCACTTCCTCTTCTGATTCCAAATGCATTTTTGAGTCAGTTTCTTGTAAAGAAAAGTTCAGTTTAGTTTTGTTTTTCTTTCGCGGTATTTTGTTATATATAATAATATTCAAAACTGCCCCCCTTATTTTGTTCAAAGCTGCCTCAGTGGTATTTGAAAAATTAAAAACGTTTTTTTTTTCAAGTAAAAGTTTAAAAACTGTATTAATTTCTAGTTTATTGCATGATATATGAAAAATTCTAACTAAAAGAGGAAAAAATAAAACCATATACCATGAATTGGATCCCTGCGATTCTTACGCGTTTATTTAAAAATGTATAAAATTTTACTCAAAATCAAACACTCCTCGTAACTCAACCACGGGTTCTCATATATCAGCGGTGACAAGTGACACGTGTGCAGGTTAGTGCTGCCACTACTCAAAAAAAATCTAACAAAATTTCTTTTTAAAATAGCTCTGTTAACACATATTTTCAAAGGTGCCCCTGTTCAAAGCTACCCCCCTCTCCCCTACATATCTATGAATGACATAAGCTAATAGCGCTTAATAATAATAAATAATAATAATACGGCCTCCGCTCCAAATACCGGGGTATATTGTATAAATACGGGGTAATATTATATTAATAAAACCAGTAAAATATAATAGTAAAAGAAATAACAGAATAAACATCAGAAAGATTTAAAAGCTGCTAAATTGACATGATGAAACTTATTAAACTTCTGTTAATTCGAGAACTGTGTAGTCAAGTTTCATACACTACTATTTTTTGGTCTTAGCTTGAATAATAATATTAAATGAGAGAGACAAGCTAAATAGTATGTTGTCGCTGCCAATCCAGTTAGATGTGAGAAATAGCTACGATAAAAAGTCTTAAAAACGAACTAAGTTCTATTCTTTGTAAGGTATACTCTTATATAAATATATGTATTAAAGTAGTATCTCGGGTATATTACTACAAGCAACGAGTATGGCACCAGTATCTCTCAGTAGTTTCACAGCCTCACTATCCTCCGTGGCTATTTCATAGCGACGATCCAGTTGCTCCATCGTTAGAGACATACCCTTTACCGCTTGGCTTTCTTTTGTGGTATACGGTGCTTCTGGAGAGAAGCACACAACTTATCAAATCATTAATATTGTGGTTCAGAACATTATTTACTTACTTCAGAGCAACTTGATAAGATAAAAAATATATAATAGTATGTAAAAGATTGTTAGGATAGAAGCAAAAACTACTGAACGGATTTGGTTTAAGCTTTATAATAATATAGCATCAGAATAATACATAGGCTTAATTTATGTAAAGATTTTATTTCAGCTTTACGTTGTATCCTGCTTGTAGTAGGAAGCTTAGTGCTAAGACACTCAGCTCACCAGTTTCCGCCGTATTCTGGAGGCATTGCGTGTTGAGTGGTGGAATTTTCACTTTGCCCCGACACCTGAGCTTAGTTTTTTTCGTTACTTTGAAAATATTAAATTTCATTTATTCTAACGGGAATCGAACTCATAACATGTCGCATTTAGAGTCACACGCTTGTGCCCCTGCGGCAAATATCTATAAAATTTTACTTTTTGGATTTTTTCCTTTATTTGTACCTACTGCAAGTTCTCACTTCTTTAATTGCTCTTTGAATTTCACACAAAATTCAGTAATAACGACGATTAAACGCTTGTATCTTTTGATTGTGTTGACTTAGAAGCTTGATACCTCTACTCGATTCTGAGAAAAAGGGGCCTTGACAGACGGACAACCGTTCCGTTTCTTCGTTTAGAGGTACGGAACCTTAAAACTGCATATTTTTAAAGTTTTTTCTTATTTTATAGTGGAATATTATCAAATAAAATAAATTAAAATATTGAAAATTTTATTGACTAGATTGTTTTGTATTAACGTTTATAGTTGTCAATACTTGCGAGTTACCATGTTATAACAATACCAATAGGAATAATACAGATTGTTCCTATTGTGATAAAATTATAATTACAATATATTTTTTTATATAATATTATAAAATGGTCACTTAAAATTATGTACAGATCTATCCATAATATATTCGAATTTATAACTATATATTCAAATGCTTATAGCTAAATGAAAACAATACATTCATTGTATGAGGATGTCCACAAGTTGTCCACATTTAGGAATAAGTTATTTAGATCACTTACATTTTGTCCATTTCTTTCTTGTCATGTTTTAAGGGAATTCTTGTTCTTATTAGTAACGTAGCAGAATCTATTTTAATAATTATGTAGGAAGTAGTTGTAAATACAAAAATTCTTTAGTGAGATTCGAATCTAGTCATCTTATTGGACACATCCTCAATTTTATACATTTTGTTTTTACGCGAGCGGATATAATATATACATATATACATTTTACAACACAAGTATTCTCTCATAAGCTCAGTTTCCATCGCGAGCGGAGCGGGCCCATTTAGGACAACGTTGAACCCGCAAGAGTAGTTGCATACTACTTGTATTTCCACCTATAAATAGTCAGGCGAAGAGGATCGAGCGAGCGGAGGGAGGTGGAATGAAAGGAATCCGTTTAGTCTTAGCATTACCAGTTAATTTCTCTTTAGCGGTGGAAACTGGGTTATGTAATTATGACTTGAAATTGTTGTGTTCCTTTTTTCACTTATAAATTAAAGTATCTAAGTTCTAGATTTATTTACAAAACAAATTTCTTTGACGATCCAGAAGAAAACGACTCAGGTGATAAAAAATTGCATAATCAAGTTAACAGATCCAAATATAATAATGGAGGAGTAAAAGATTCCCTTCCAGACGGTCAGTTTGCTGCGTAGCTGGAGAGAGCGCATCTGTAGGAGAGAGGGCAGCGCGAACTCGTGCACGACGCCGCTCACAGCCCCGGTGTACCTGGGAACGGTATTTTGATGATTATTTTTTATGTTAATACATTTTAGAGCATTTGTATGTAAATCCAAATGGTATTAGGGTTTTGTGATTTGAATAAAATTAATTTTCATTGCGTTTATTTTGTATATAATGAGGATTTAGTTTGTAATAATTTTAAAAGCATTCGTTTCTTTCTAGACTTTTATCTAGATGTGGATATGTTTTTATACTAAGTTTGTGTTTCACAAAAGTTAAGATTATAAAAACACTTCATACAGTTCATCATCTTGGGCTCAGTGGGACATATCTGTGTAAACGCGATGTTCGTAGGTTTGATCCGCACTTGAAGGATTTATTACATTTTAATTATGTTAATTTCCCCGTTTAGTTAAATCATATCACCCAACATATAATCACAAATCAGGTGTGAACCGGAATAGGAAGTGACTTGACACTAGATTCCTTCTGTCTACCCTGCTCTTTGTTTAAAATAAAAACATAACAGTATAAGCTTGTAGACTATCATTATATCTACCTAACAATAGTGCCAACATCTGGATACAAGCAAGCGACCGCCACACACAGCGCCACCACCCCCACGGACAGCAGCAGCTGTATAGAGGGCGCGGCCGCGCCAGGGTGCAGCGCCACCGCCTCCGCGCGCAGCAGGAACACCAGCATCGGGTACACTGTCACTACCTGACAACAATATAAATATGATTGAGTTTATGGCGTTTCGAGCGTGCCAGTTAAGCACCAATCACTTCGGCAATGTTACGTTGTATGAAGAATACACGAAGAAGATTGTATGGTAATTATAAGAACAAAAATCCCGACTGCATAAAACTAAAAAGAAAACAAACAAGCCCAATAGTTTTTAGGATTAACAGTCGGGACCTCTTTAAATTATACGGGGTTCCTGGTAAAGATTTTATTGATTGAAGAATTACTTATAGGTCCCGACTGTTAAACCTAATAAGTTTTTTTCCTAAGTCCAATGGCGTCCTATAGCCGCCATGATTGTTTTTTTTTAACGTCACATATCTAAGGACACTTGGGCTGCTAATACGAATCTAACGATACATCAATTATGTAAATCCGTTCAGCGGTTCTGGAGATATAGGGTAATAAAGAATATTACATACATACACACATATAAGATAAATACAATAAATCAAAATAAATCAGCTTCACGCTGTATCCCGCACACAGCAGGATAGGCAGAGGGAACCTTGTGTTAAGACATTCCATTTCCCACTTTCTGCCGAATTCTGGAGGCATAGCGTGTTGAGTTGCAGAACTCAACGCCGCGCTGTGCCTCTACACCAGAGCGAAGAAATGGAAATATAAATTTAAGTAAATATTTCATCTCCTCGAATGGGGATCGAACCTACAACCAGTCGGTTTTACAGGCACACTTTGTGTCCCTGCGCCACGACTGGCCTCTACATACATACAAGATATGCGCGAAAAATATAATACTTCCTTAGCAGTCGGGAAAAAGAGACAATATTACACAATAGGAGAATGCAGATCAAGAAGAGAGCCAGTTAAGATTATTAATTAACAGACATCATTGGTCAACGGAGGTGGCATGTGTCTGTCAGTTGACATAATTATTAGGTAGGGCTGCATCACGGACTACTGCAAAGTGTTCGAAACGTCGGGTTTCTAAATATGTCTGTATGTACTAAATGTATGCAACTAATTGGGTTAAACTTTAAACAGTTTCATTTAATAATCGCGAAATTTAAAAATTTTAAAATTGACTCTAATACACTATACTCTATTCATTTTGGCGTGAGACAATATGTAAATAAAGAAATATTATTTCTAAAACTTTTAAAGGTACTACACAAATATTAAACTCATCACGAAAAACAAAAATCTGGCTATCATATATAGTGTTATAGTATTTGCTCAAAATCTGGTAAATTTGATATATATAATTGCTAAGACAAGCTAAAAAATAAACATTTTTTTTTTGATCTCATAATTTTGTTTTCCAAAATATGTTGACAAAAAAATCGCAGTAATAACAGTTACTATGTGCAAAATAAAGTTTGTCTCTAATAAAATCACGTCTTGCATCATGTAAAGTGTCAGAATCGTTCAATCATATGAGATTAACGGAATTTTGCCAAATCTTATCTAAATCCCTTCAGCCGTTATGTCGTGGTCAAGTTAAAAAAAACTGTAATAAAATTGATTAAGTAAAATTTTACTTAATCAATTTTTAGATTAACACAATGTTTCTTAGTATTTTTAAATGAATGGGGCCGTCGTTGCGCAGCGGCACAGCGTCTGACTGTAAACGCAACGGTTGTAAATTCGATTCTTATTCTTCTGGGAAAGTAATTGTTGCATTTCTCAGCCTTGGGAACAAGAGTTTCAACCACTCAACACAAAAATTAGCGGTGCGTGAGTAACGGAGTGTCTTAACTCTATACTAGGTTCCCTCTGACTACCCTTCTATATGCTGGATACAATATTTTTTTTATGATATCTCATACCTGGAATAACAGCAGTATTCTCGCGATTGCCGTCATCACATCGTGCATTTCAAAATTATTTAGGATATTCTGTAATTCACAAAAAAAAAAATTTTTGAATATTTTAATGTTTTTAATATTATTGATTATTATATTGCGTGAAAGTTGTAAGTGCGATTCTCAGTCGGTGCTTATTGATATATTTTTTTTATGATAAATTTAACTTTTTAACTATTTCAAAATTAACAAAACAACAAAATTAAAAAAAAAAAACAAAATTAAGAAAAAAAATGAAATTTTAAAAGTTTAAATACATACATCTTCAATACAGGACTTGGCAAGTGGAAAGCACACGTAGAAGACAGCACCGACCAGCGCATATGTTACTGCCACTAACATAAATGCTATAGTTAAATCTCTTCCCTGAAAAATATAAGACGCCTTCAATTATTTCTTTATAAATAATGACGTGAGTTGATGGTTGTAGATTGGATGCCTATTCGAAGCAATGATAAAATAAATCTAATACTTAATTTATTTTCATTTCCCATCTCTAGATAGAGCAGAGGTTCAGAACCGAAGAGCGGGGTTCAGTTCTACTACTAATTATGTCGATCAATCAATCAGCTTCAAGCTATATCCCGCACACAGCAGAGTAGGCAAAGGGAACCTAGTGTTAAGACACTCCGTTCCCCACTTTCCGCAGAGTTCTGGAGACATTGCGTGTTGAGTGGCGGAACTCAACTAGTACTAGCCTACTGCCTACCTTACTATAATGGATTTGAGGACTTTTTTATTTTTTGCAATCTCAGACATGGTGTACCTGTATATTTATAATAACTTAACTTATCTTCACGCTTTATCCCTAGAGTGGTAGTCAGAGAGAACGGAGCGCCAAACGCTACGGCTTATAATACGGTTTATAATAACTACTAATCTAAAATATTAATAATAATTACGTTATTCTCCTGTTTCGCATTATTACTCATAATAGTAATAATAATATTGTGTATATAGAAGGACAGAGCCAGCATGCCGCTGAGGACGGCGGCGCTGGCTCCCCCACGACCCGCCATCGACGGCGATATGTTGATGCCCCACATCCAACCCTTCACTATTACGAAGAATAATAGATAGAATACTGATAGGGTACCTGGAATTTAAATTAAGTGTTTTTAAGTAAATATATTATGTTGATATAGTACGGTCGGCGAAACGTGGCCACTTTAAAGTTAGGTTTTCTGTGCGTTGCTCACTTAAAAAGAAAATGATGAAAAGTAGGAAAATGCTCAAATTTATTGCGGGTCTTCGTGGCGCAGTGCGCTGGGTTAGTTAAAGTGCCACTCAGAATAATTAATTATTATTTTCCTCATTCTGTTCAGAAGATAAAATGCGGCGTTGAGTTCTGCCGCTTAACACATAATGTCTTATAATTGACGGTGCCTGCTACTCTGCTACAACAAAAAAATAAAAAGAATAAAACTTACCTAAAGAATTGAGTTTGGTGAAGAAACTAATCTTCTTAAAAGTGAGGAGTGGGCATATGATGATGGCCACGTACATGGGCACGGTGAGGTGCAGGCTCCAATACGGGGAAGGGTCCTCTACGGGATGAGATGTTCCGATGAAGAGATCATTCTTAGGGCATAGTAGGCTGGAGTTGTAGACTGCCGTGTTTGTTGTGCGGATGTCTTTAAAAAAAATATAAGTTTTTATTTTATGTTAAAAATAATCTTTTCATTTTGAGGTTTGGGTAATAGAGTAATCGTACAGTTTAAAGTTACAACTAATATGTTAAATACTTATTTAGAAAACGTATAAAAATTTGAAGTCCCGCTAGGACTCGAACCCGCGCCTCCTGTACCGACCAGGCCTGGTATTTTTCTTTCCTAAGTGTTGAGTAACACTTTAAAAATGTTTAAAATAATTAATATGTTATCATTAATTTATATTCATTATAAAAGTAACAGTCCTTATTTTTGTATATGTATAGGTTTCTATAACTTGTTTGTAAAGCATGTTTTAATATTACAAAATAGTAATAAAAATAAAAAATGGCTATTAACATAGACTAAAAACTATAATTTGTTTATGAAAAAAAAAAAACATTTTACAAAGATCGTCGTACTGCAAAATGCTTCAATCGTTTGAACGAACTTCTGTTCTTTTGTTTGATCGGGACTAATAAATTTTTTTAACAGAATTATCTAAATATTTTGACTATCACTGTACCGATAGTGTTTTCAGCTAACGATTTTATAGTATGAGGCCAGTCGTGGCGCAGCGGCACGAGGTGTGACTGCAAAACTGACTGGTTGTAGGTTCGATCCCCACTCGAGGAGATGAAATATTTACTTAAATTTATATTTCCATTTTCTTCGCTCTGGTGTCGAGGCTAAGCGCGGCGTCGAGTTCTGCCACTCAACACGCAATGCCTCCAGAATTCGGCAGAAAGTGGGGAACGGAGTGTCTTAACACTAGGTTCCCTCTGCCTATCCTGCTGTGTGCGGGATGCAGCGTGAAGCTGAAGCTGATTTTATAGCGAAAAGCCTCGACCAACATCTTAAAAGGTTATCGCTTAGCTCTTGGATCTAGAACCAGATGCAGAAGGCAGTATTACTTGAGATATGGAATGTGAGGAGGTTCATCTCTCTGCAGCAATAGCCACCGTTGACCTGGACCCTAGTGACCGTAGTGTGTAGCGCCCGTTGGAAAAGTACTTTTTAAATATTTTTTTATGTATTTTTTATTGTAACTTATATTTAACAATATGAAATTTATTCCTCTTTGATAATAAATATTATATATCTTTATATATATATATCTTTGATAATAATAGGTGATTTAATATATATATCTTTGATAATAATAGGTACAGTCTGCGAGGCGTAAACCGAGCTTTTAGTTTTTAAGAGATAACTCTTAAAAACTAAAAGTAGGGCCAGAAAAAGCAAGCATACGCGACGGTTGTAGGTTCGGTTCCCACTCGACGGAATGAACTATTATTTATTAATATCCAATGCCTCGGAAGTTCAACGGAAAGTGGGGAGCGGAGTGTTTTAAGGTTCCTTCTGCCTGCCCTGATGCAGTGTGATTCTACTTCTACATCGGGCTTGCATCTTCATCATTGTCACTCTAGGTTGTTGTGTTGGTTGTGTTAATAATCAACTGTTCCGTTATATCAAAAACAGTATTGGGATTATGATTTTTTTTCTTCTTTTACTGCGTGGTGATAAATTTTTCTACTTTTATACAGTGATCGTGCCAGCTTTTTTTTACTTTTAAGAAATCGAACAAAAAAATATTAAACACGTGACGTTAAACACGCTACTACTACAAGACGCGCCACGCCTCAAGCTGTCGTCTATACTGCCTGTGTAGTGTACTCAGGCAGTATAGACGACAGACACACTAATGCAAAGCTGACCTCACGCCTTGCGGACTGTACTTCTTCAGACTTTAATGTTTATGTCAACATTACAAAGCTGAATAATGTCTTTGGTTATATAATCACGTGATGTGACATTTTTTGACTATAAGGTTCGCCCTTGTGGTCAAAAAAACTCATTTATAAAAATTAGAAGACAATATCTTTACGTCCAAAAACGCAACTCACCCATAAAATAATTAACAGTATAATACAGGAAGTTGGTAATGAGCAGCCAGTACACGACGTTGGCGCCCACCAGCACGAGCAGGCTGAAGGCGTGCGCGGCGGCGGCGGCGCCCGGGCCCAGCAGCGCGCGGCACAGCGCGGGCACCTCGCAGGTCGAGCTGCCTTTGAAATATATTATTCTGATTCAATTAAAATTTCAAAATGGCTGGAGGTACACGCAAAGGTTATAGGTTCGGTGCCCACTCGGGAGCACTAATTATCAATTTCATTTCGAAGATACGGAACTTAACGCCCCGCTTTACCTCATTACTAGAGCGAGAAAATTAAAATATTAAAAACTTCATGCCCTCGAGTGGGAATTGAACCCCCAACCTTTCGGGTTTAGAATCGTACGCTTGTGCTTGGTTTCATAAAACCATCTAGTTCTTATTTTCACATTAAAGTTAACTTAGAAGATCAGACAATTAGAGCATATTATAGTATGATGAATTCCACAAACCATGATGGGCATTGACCCGCAGCAGTATATACGCGGTGTAGAGGCACAGCGCCGCCATGAAGGCGAGCAGGAAGAGGGCGGTGGGCAGCCCTGCACGCTCCACCCCCCACGCCATCGTGAGGAGAGAGGACCCCATTATTGTGTTCCAGATAGAGAATCTATAAAATCATTTCAGGCCTTAAAATAAAAAAGTATATATATATATAAGTGGTGAAAAATATTATTTTCTAATATTACAGCTTCACGCTGTATCCCGCTCACAGCAGGGTAGGCAGGGGGAACCTAGTGTTGAGTTCCCCACTTTCTGCCGAATTCTGGAGGCATTGCGTGTTGAGTGGCAGAACTCAACGCCGCGCTTAGCCTCGACACCAAAGCGAAGAAATGGAAATATAAATGTAAATAAATATTTCATCTCCTCGAGTGGAGATCGAACCAACAACTAATCGGTTTGTCAGTCACACTTTGTGCCGCTGCGCCACGACTGGCCTCAATCTCTAATATTAACTTATAAAATATTGCAATTTCGTTCACAAACATACAAGTGTACAAATAAGCTTTCCAAATATAATTAAATAATTAGAAACATTATGTCAAATGATAACTTTTGTAATCATGTTTGGATAGCAAACTTTTATATATAAAATATTACAAAAGATGTTAAAAAAACATATCAGTATATAATTAGGATGTTATGCGATAAGATTAATTAACTGCCG
Organism: Heliconius erato x Heliconius himera; assembly: GCA_013421005.1. Classification (NCBI taxonomy): domain Eukaryota; kingdom Metazoa; phylum Arthropoda; class Insecta; order Lepidoptera; family Nymphalidae; genus Heliconius; species Heliconius erato x Heliconius himera. The sequence goes on along the minus strand of JAATLQ010032033.1, from coordinate 2,413 downwards.
AGTTGTAGTTGAGGCCTATCGTGGCACAAAGTGTGCCTGTAATCGCGACAGATTGTGAGTTCGATTTCCAACGGAAGAAATGAAATATTTAATATTTTTTGATTTGTTCGCTCTGGTTTTGAGGCAAAGCGCGGCGTTAATTTGCGCCACTCAACACACAATGCCTTCAGAATTTGTGGGAAATTCGGCTGAAAAACTGCCTAATAATATAAGGAGATTGTAATAAGGCACGAGTTCATATCTTGCTATATTCAGTTAAATAATTAATTAAAAAAAAATAATAATAAAATAAATAAAATATTAAAAAAATAAAAAAATAATTTAATTTAAAAAAAATGTGATATATTTTCTTTAGGTTATTAAAAAGAATTAGATATAAGTAATATACTAACATAGTAACAAGGGAACTTTGCTTATTCTTATCCGGTTTATTGTTAAGTTCCTTTTGCATAGTCCTCTTGTAGGTCGCTATGATGTCACTCCCCGACAGCTCAGCCGGACCCTGGAAAAAATAGTATATTTTTATATAAATGTATATATCTATCTATATGTTAATCTTTATAATATTTTATTTTTTTTTCTAAATCTAATATTTTTTTTCCTTTCTGAGTGTGTATTTCGTGTGTAGAGTTTTTTTCGCGTATTGAAGGCGGATCTTTATGACTTGGACTAATATCTTTCTGCTTAATCAGGACATGCAATTTAAAAATGATATTTAACTACTAAATAATATTTATCTATATAATCTCATAAATGTTCGATGTTCTGGCTGGATGATTGGCTGTCGTAACGCAGGGGAACAAGTGTGTGTGTAACTGTAAACGCGACGATTATGGGTTCGATTCCTATTTGTAGGAACGAAATATTTAATAGATATTATCATTTCTTCGCTAGGGTATCAAGGCAAAGCGCTTTAGGTTCCGCCACTCCGTAATGTGACACATGAGACAAATTTGGCAGAAATTGGGGAACGGAAATGTCTTAATGGAGAACAGAGTATCATAACACTAGATTCACAGTTTCCCTCTACCTACCCTGCATGTGCGGGCTATAAGCTAAAAAAAATATCTATTTACAGTACGGTTGAGACATGTCTTGATCTATCTCTGAAATTAACTGTAGAGCCTGTAGATGGCTGCGCGGATTCGATTTTAAGAACAAAAATGTAGGTACAACGCGCAAGAGTTCAAAAACCCCTTACATCATGGCGGCCACGACATATCACCAGTATTTTACAAAAGTAACGTGAGGTCATACAAACTTCAAGATTAGGCTTACAGATAATTATTGTCGTCAAGTAACTATATCAGTTCCCGTAGTACTCAGAATTTGTTCATAATTTGTAAAATATAGTAGATAACACCAAGAACAATACATTTGACGTATTAAATATTATATTATCATTGTTTATATTTAGGACGTGTAATGACTCCGATGACTACAACGATTGTGGCTCGACCCCGCGTCTTATTCTATTTTTAATTCTTACTTCCTTATAATTACAAATTGAAGGAACCTATATGTGATTTTTTTTTGGCGTCACGCACGGAGGCATTGCGTGTTGAGTAGCGAAACTCTCAACTAGGAATGCAAATATTAAATATATAATTTCCTCATGTGGAAATCGAACCACAACTACAACCGCGTTTACAATCACTTTTTGTGCATCTACGCCTCGATTGGTCTATAAGAACTAAGAAGTTTTTTATAGTTTAATGGACTCCTCTTTCCACTTTCCGCTGAATTCTGAGGCTTTGCGTGTTGAGTGGAGATCGCCAACACCGTGCCTCGACACCAGAGCGAAGAAATGAAAATCTCTATATATAATAAGACAGTAAAAATATTTTGTCTGTACATTTAGTAATTTTGACTGAAATGGATAGAGGGACACTTAAAAAGACTAATAGAAAGCAAAAATATTTTTTTTGAATTTCTTGTCTGTCTGTCTGTCTGTCTGTCTGTCTGTCTGTCTGTCTGTCGACATATTGTTGTCCGCATTTTTCTCTGAAACTACTGAACCGATTTACTTGAAAATTTCAAAAAATTGCTTTGTTTTAACTCAATTGAGGTTCTAAAGTTTGGTTCATCAAAATCGGTTCATTAAAAAAAAAGTTATCGTCATTTTAATGAACTCAAGGCATTAGCTTGCCAGCGAATGTTATATAGAAATCGCACTGGTATGACCCTGGCTAAAGAATGACATTCGAAACGTCTTGATTATATGACTGTTGATAAAAATATATATTTTTGAAGCACTATTATACAATATTTTATACAATAAAGTAAACAATGCCAGTCGTGGCGCAGCGGCAAGAAGTGTGACTGTAAAACCAACTGGTTGTGGGTTCGATCCCCACTCGAGGAGATGAAATATGAACTTAAATTTATATTTCCATTTCTTCGTTCTGGTGGC
>JAATLQ010032030.1:0-12848 GCA_013421005.1 Heliconius erato x Heliconius himera | reverse complement strand
AGGTTAAGCGCGGCGTTGAGTTCTGCCACTCAACACGCAATGCCTCCAGAATTCGGCAGAAAGTGGGGAACGGAGTGTCTTAACACTAGGTTCCCTCTGCCTACCCTGCTGTGTGCGGGATACAGCGTGAAGCTGATTTATTTATTTATTTTATTTTATTATAGTTGTCAATCAATTCTGCTTAAATCAATAATCATGTATTTTAAGCGGGCGAAGCCGTGGGCGGGCCGCTAGTAGTCTATAATTGGTATTATCTTTGTAAAAAAAATCAAGGACCAAAAATTGTGTAATGGTTCCTTGAACATTTACTTAAGCTCACTTACATAAATTATTATTTACAAAAAAAAATGTTTCAATATTATTCTCAAACAATTTTTAATCAACTTTGTCGTAAAAACTCGGGGACTTACGTAGAATACGAAATATAAAATAAACTTACTCGAGAAGCCGTCAACATAAAACAGCAACGCGAGCACCACTAAAGCTGTCCTCCAGTCCATACTTAACCTGAAAAATAGAACAAAATTTGTAAATATACACATTGGTATAAATGTAAGTAACACTCCTTTTTTTCGTAAAGTATCATTAAAACGCTAACATAGGATGATACTCCAAGCAAAATTTTTATTTTTCTGAAAAAAAATATAATAGTAATGTATATTTAGATTTTTAAATCAGCCTGACACCTATTTTAGTACCTACACAGTTTTTTATATATAATAATAGTTTATGTAATAAAAAAATATACAATAAATTATCCATTTTAATGGTATTAATAATAATAAAATGTTTATTTCCAGAAGAAAATAAAATCCATTCAAATTAATTTAAATTTGTCTACCCTCTATTTTTAAATTGACCTATTTCTAACATTATGTTATTCTAACAAATCTTAAGTACCGTTCTCCTCGCTAGTCTGGTTGAAACAAAATGCAGCGTTTAGTTTCACTTTACAGCATGTGGATCGCGTTGCAGTTGCAATTGCGTTCTAACTTAACTAAATTTGTTACTTCCCATATATATAGTTTTAAAATAAAGTTCCTGAGAAACGACATACAGAACAAACGTATTTACCACATACCTACCAGTACATTAGCAAGAATCACTAGAGAACCCTGTTAACATTGATCTAGACAGAACAAACAGACACCAGACCAAAACTATGAATAACTGTCGCTCACGAACTGTCAGCACTATGATTGCATTGTTATACGTCCACATACATACAAACTTGTAACAATAGTGTGAAGTTGTAGAAGCACCCTGTATAAAACGGTCAGCACGAGCAGGTGTGCCGACTCTGCACGCGTCCAAGTCAGCTGAAACTTTATAACACCTAGCGACGTTCCCAGGGCAATTTCCTACCGAAACTGTTCCATATAACGTCGTTACCAACTACTGCTTCAGTGAACGTTTTGCGGGTTATGGAGCAAGTTGGCTTTATTGAATTCTGACGTACTGTTCGCTAATCAGTGTGTGTTGTACCTTTTTGGGGTTTGAATATATTTACCTGTATGTAGACTTCTGTAATATTAACATATATATATGTGTGTGTGTGTATATATATATATATATATATATATATATATATATATATATATATATATATATATATATATATATATATATATATATATATATATATATATATATATATATATATATATATATATATATATATATATATATATATATATATATATATATACACATACATATATATATATATAAAGCAATAATTTTAAAATTATTGGTCTATACATTTGTTCACGCTTATCTCAGAAATGCCTTAATCGATTTTAATGCTTCGCTTATAATTTAGTGTATGTTTTATTTCAATCGATTCATAAATAAAATGTTATGTCAATATAAAGAATTGCATGAAAAAAATACTACAAAATAAGAGTTTTATTCAATTGCCTGAAACTTGAGCTGTCAATGTATGGATTTGGTCTTTAGATCAAGAAAGTGATTCGGATGAGAACATAAAAGATTGCGTAGTAAAAGCGGGCGAAGCCTCGAGCGGGTCGCTAGTCAAAAATAATTTAATATCCGAGTGCACAGTGGTTTAATAATATTAACATCTAATTTGAAAGAGAAGTAGGTAAAAGAACGAGTAGGTAGGAATCTTGATAGTAATAATGATAGTTACAAATTATATAATAACCTAAACCCAATTACGCCATAATAGCAATAATTATGTATACATCTGTAAGAATGTAGTGTTATATAAATTTTTTAACTTAACATATCCACCATATGTTGTATTTTAATTTATTAAAGAAAACAGATTTATTATAAATACATTTTAAAAATAGTGAAAAGTATATTATTTTTTATTTTAATTTAAATAATGTACCAAATACAAATTGGCATTCTCTCCATCATATATAGGTCGAATAATGATTTTTTTTATCAGCTTCACGCTGTATCCCGCACACAGCAGGGTAGACAGAGCTAACCTAGTGTTGAGACACTCCGTTCCCCACTTTCTGCCAAATTCTGGAGGCATTGCGTGTTGAGTGACACAACCACTCAGATATTACAGTTACACTTTGTGCTGCTGCGCCACTGGCTTCAAATATGAATATGGAATAATGATTATCAACCAGAATAATCGAGAAATATATCTGTAGCGCCACAAAACCAGGTTTTGGTTAATTTAGTTAATGAATACACATAGCAATTTCGTTTACAATAGTGAGTATATACATAAATTAAACTATACAAAGCTGAAGAGTTTGTTTAAACGCACTAATCTCAGTAATTACTTGTTCGAATTGAAAAAAATACTTTTGTGGAAGTTCGTCTATTTATCTAGGAATAGTATAGGCGATCAAAGTCACTTCCTGCACTTTTATTTGACTACGCGGGCAAAGTCGCTAGTAAGAAGATAGTTTATATGACAAAAATATTCCAATAAAAAAAAATGTGTGAACAAGTTCAAAATATCCAAGATTTTATCCGCACCGCATTGCGCCAAGAAAAAATATATTTCTAAATTAGTATAAAAGTGTTCTTATTATATATTTCATATTTTAGGTTAATCGAGGTCTCCGCTTGCCTCGTTCGCTTTTACCCATATTGGAAATATATACTTACATAAAATATAATAAAAGTGACTGTATATAGATTGTAAAACTGTAATATTCTTGGTTTATTCCAGTTATATATATTGAACAGCTCCTATAATTTAACTTATTTCGGATATACGCAATTAATCAATAAGCAATACATAGCTTAATTTAAAAAAAAAAACGCTTTTTCCAGCATCCCCTATGCAGGCAGAGAGAACAAGCACTTCTTTTTCACGTTCTTACGAGATATTACGCATTGAGTGGCGGGACTCAACGCCGCGTTTTGTATTGCTAAAGCGGAGAAAAGAGAAATAAATCATTACCCGCGGTGGACATCGACCTCACAACACCAACGACCTCCCGATTAGAATCAAGCGCTGTCCTAAACCTAATGTCACAAATTATATCTGGATTTAACTAAGTATTTCTCATTTGGTCGAAATACATTTGTTACAAGAAAATCAATAAGAAAACTATATAAAACGACTGAGAACCGTACCTAAATCAATGGGCGCAGTTATAAGGCTTGGCTGGCTGGAGTTGAGGTTACAGTAAATAAAAGACTTGCTGGGGTTTTATCACGCTATTTTTAGAATGAATGATAATAATAGGAGGATAATAATAGAGGCCAGTCGTGGCGCAGAGAGAGCAAAGTGTGACTGTAAATCGACTGGTTGTGGGTTCGATCCACTCGAGGAGGAGAATATTTACTTAAATTTATATTTCCATTTCTTCGCTCTGGTGTCCAGGCAAAGCGCGGCGTTGAGTTCTGCCACTTAACACGCAATGCCTCCAGAATTCGGCAGAAAGTGAGGAACGGAGTGTCTAACACTAGGTTCCATCTGCCTACCCTGCTGTGTGCGGGATACAGCGTGAAGCTGATAATAATAGGAAAAATTATAAATAATTATCGAATTTTTACGTAATATTTACCTACAGGTATACAATAAGGTAATTATAGAATTGCTTAAAATGTTTAAATAACTTCGATGCTGCTATCCGAAAATGAGATTAATTAAGCCGATCTATTTATTTCCTAAAATTATATGAATTACTTGAATCAGCTTCACGCTGTATCCCGCACACAGCAAGGTAGGCAGAGGGAACCTAGTGTTACGACCCTCCGTACCCCACTTCCTGCCGAGTTCTGGAGCTATTGCGTGTTGAGTGGCGGACTCAACGCCACACTTTTACCTTGACACCAGAGCGAAGAAATGAAAATATAAATGTAAATAAATATTTCATTTTCTCGAGTGGGGATCGAACCCACAACCAGTCGATTTTACAGTCACTCTTTAATTACTTGAAAATGCTATTATAAATAGAAATAAGTTCAAATATTCTCTGAAAATAAAAGTTACTGCAGTATTTTTCTGGATATCAGAAAGCCACAAACTATTAAGTTTTACGTCCGTCAAGCGTTGGAATCTTGGCAACTTAAGCTGGTACACGCCTCGCCGTCATCTGTAACGTGACGTTGCGGCGACAAATTATATTTAATATTTATTCTCAATCTATAATTCAGATAAAACTTTTCTTATATGAAATGCTTTCTTTATCTATTATTGTTTGAGAATATTGTGAGATTATTCGAACACTAAATTGTACTGAACGTCGATTATGTTCGAAGATATGTTCGTGTAAATGTTGTTGTTTTTTTTAATATTTCGAGTCGAATTTGGTTGTAAGTAACATTTCTGGGGTGGGCACCAGACTAGTCTGGGGTGGGCACGGACCACCCGGCTCCCTCCTTTTCTACGCCCATGCAACTAAGTAGTTACCTAATAATGAGCGGCAAATAGAACTGTCGTTTTATCTAAATCGTTATTAGTAGTTTATTGTTTATAGCTTTGGAGCGTGTATTTGGAGCAGTTTTAGCTATAACGAATATGCGTTGGATAGCCTAAAATAACTATGAAATACCTAAGGATATTTGGCTACGCTTACTTACAATACCAAGAAACAGAATTAAAATATATAAAGTTGCTATAGTCGCCCATATATAGATCCATAACTCCAAATATAATATCCGAATAACATCGCCGCGTCCAATTCCTATTCCACTGACCTCATCCGATACGAGCCAGGATAGCAGAAATTAAACGATCGAGGGACATTACACGTCATAGAACAGAAATTGGATATCGATACCGTTGGATATATTGGCTGACATAAAAAAAAGCCGTACTGGGTAAATTTCTATCCATTTCCGGCAGGCCACTTGTGAAACGTATTTCGGAATCTTTTTTATCTTTTTTTTCTTTCTTTCTTTTTATCTTTTTTGCGAGCGCGGTGCGGCAGGAGCTGGAGTGACAGGCACCGAGCCACTTCGCAGCTCATATATCACTTGGAGCTGTAACGGCCGTGTTAACGGCCCGTCTGTCACCCTCGTATTTCCCTCCTCTACGCCTCTTGTCGCGTCAATGACCCGTATATTTGCCTACCTTTAATCGTTCGCAATCTATGTATATGATATATTCGTGATTAACTAATATTAAAAAATAATAAATAAATATTATTGTTTTTTTTTTTTGCGATACGCTGTATCTCGTACACAGGAGGGTAGGCGGAGAGTGACCCAGACTCCGTTCTCTATTTTCCTCTGGCTGGACTGGCTTAAATATTCCATGTTAAATGAAAATCCCATTTGTCTGGTTGTCGGTTCGATGCCCACTCGAGGAAATTAAATATTTATTTAAAGTTAAATGTCCATTGTTTCGCCCTGGTGTCGAGGCGAAGCGCAGCGTTGAGTTCCGTCACACAGCACGCTATGTCTTCAGAATTCGGCGGAAAGTGGACAACGGAGTGTCTTAACTAGGTTCCTTCTGCCTACCCTGCTGTGTGCGAGATACAGCTATACGCTACTTAAAATCATCTTTGAAAAAACACCAAGCTGTTGGTATTATACTTATAATTTAGACTAAATATTTCAGAAAACTGACACTTATTGAATACTAGCGATCCACCTGTGGTTACGCCCTCTTAAATTCATTGTTATAGCCAAATTTTAGAAAATCTTTACATAAATTATAACCTTTGTGTTATTCTGATGATAAAATATACTTATTACAATAAAGTTTCATCTAAATCCGTTCAGTAACTTCGCTAGGAGTAGAAATCATCTATTTATATTTATAAACTTTACATTTTACATTAGTAGGATAGGATAGGAAGTAGGTTTAACGGTAAAAACATATAAAACATATATTTTTAATTCAAAAAACTACTTCCCTATACATAATTCTACTTTTTTTTTTTTTTTAGCTTCACGCTGTATCCCGCACACAGCAGGGTAGGCAGAGGGAACCTAGTGTTAAGACACTCCGTTCCCCACTTTCTGCCGAATTCTGGAGGCATTGTGTGTTGAGTGGCAGAATTCAACGCCGCGCTTAACCTCGATACCAGAGCGAAGAAATGGAAATATAAATTTAAATAAATATTTCATCTCCTCGAGTGGGAATCGAACCCACAACCAGTCGGTTTTGCAGTCACACCTCGTGCCACTGCGCCACGACCGGCCCCAATAATTCTACTTAATAAGTATATTTGATTAAAAAATATAATAACTATAAAAATAAAAAAAAAAATCAGCTTCACATTGTATCACGCACGCAGCAGGGTAAGCAGAGGGAACTTAGTGTTAAGACACTCCGTTCCCCATTTTCTGCCGAATTGCGTGTTGAGAGTGTTGTAGAGCAGAACTCAATGCCGCTTTGCCTCGACACCAGAGCGAAGAAATGGAAATATAAATTTAAGTAAATATTTCATCTCCTAGAATGGGGATCGAACCCACAACCAGGCGGTTTTACAGTCATACTTCGTGCCGCTGCGCCACGACTGGCCTCCAATAGTTTATAAGTATACTTGATTAAAAATACAATAACTATAGCATGGCAATAACTAGTTATTTCAGATTTTACTATACGATGACGTAAACATCCTTGGGAACGGTCATTCTAGAGGCAAACACGGAGTTTAATTGTAACAATGCTATATTCATAGTAGTCTCAAACTAACGTTTATATCTAAACAAACTGACGTCGAGTAATAAATTATAACAACGCGTTCCTTTAAAACAAGATTAGTTTGTTTAGAAATAAAATAATTACATATGTGTGGATGGCTTGCTTTAAAACGTAGCCATTTAAAAAAAATAACTAGAATTATCTTCGGAATTGACCACTAAATTAAAATATAATTTTAAATATCTAAACATGGAGCAGCAAATGAAAATTCCATAGAAATAAATGGAGATATAAGTTCTTATAACACATGATCTCCACTCTAATCTAATTTTCATATATAGTGAAATAAAAAACAAATAATTGATATCTTCTAGGAATTTTATACAATTACATTGCGTTTATAATAACAAGGAAAAATGTTTGAGCCATAATATTTAGTTTGTTATTAATCAGTTTCTCGCTGTATCTCGCATACTGGTATATAGGCTGCGGGGTAGGCAGAGAGAAATAAGTGTTAAGACACTTCCCACTCCGCCGGAGACATTGCGTGTTCGGTGGCAGAACTCAACACTGGGATTTTTCTATTGGTGTCAGAGTGAAGAAAAGGAAAGTATTAATAAATAATAATTCATTCCCTCGAGTGGAGATCCAACCCACAACCTTCAAGTTACAGCCGCACTTTGTGGCGACAGCGCCACGACGGTCTATAGTAGTTTGCGATTGGTAGTTCAATATTCATTAAAGCTATAGATATTTATTTTGTGAAAATTATAATCTTAGAAGATGCATATCCGTATGGGCAGTATTCGAAAATCGTACTCAAAGTTATACGTACAATATATCTACAGAAACGATAAGTTGTGGAAACAAAGCCAATTTATTCATTACGGTGGGTATTTGCTATGTTTTGTTGTGATTATTAATTACCAAAGATAGTAAACAGATAAATGGGTTTAGTCTGTGTAAATAAAATGATAAGTTTAAATTTATGTATGTATTTCGAAACAAAGCAACCGAAGCAAAAAGTTTTTCTTTTATATTTTTTCTAGCTTTACATCTTTTGGCAGGGAGAGCCTAGTCTAAAGACCCTCCGCCGCTCCCCACTTTCCGCCGAATTCTGGAGACATTGAGTGATGAGTGGCGGAACTCGACGCCGCACTTTGCCTCGACACCAGAGCGTAAAAATGAAAATATTTCATATTTAATTTCTTCGAGTAGGAATCGAGCCCACAACCTATCCCGTTTACAGTGATTACACGCTTGAGCCAATGCGCCACAACTGGCCTCAACTATCGACATATTTTTAATCTACATAACATTTTTTTATTAACAAATAATTTAATATATTAAACCACGCATTTCATCTCCTCTAATTTTTTATTCGATTTTTAAAAATGGCCATAGACAAGTTATAGTTACTGTTTATTGGGTCATGCCGATATCAATATAAAATTGCGTAAAAACATACGCTACGTCAGAGATAGTATTTTCAATGTAAAATATTTTAGTGAAACGTTGACTTATATCCATTTGATTCTGCTACGATATTAGCAAGCTGACGCTGGCTCTTTGCCATAATTGTATCGGGCGCTGGGCTTTAACTGTACTCGAAAGGAAGTATTCCCTCACTATAGCAGACATTTTTATGACCGGTAATACGCCGTACGTGCAATAGAAGTTACGTATTGTGTAGGTATTGTGATAAAGTTAGTAATAATTTGTTATAAAGATTATATTATATGAATATTAGGATATAGTTATATATAAAATATTAACAATAATAGCACTGTTGAAACTTATGGGTTCTATTTTCACCTGGGATTCCAGAATATAATTATATTTAAATTGAATGATTGAATTAATCCAATTGATTGATTATTATTAAATTTATTTTTTTTGCTATCTTCAAAAAATAAGTGATAAAAAACAGCTTTTGTTATTAAACACTAGCATCCCTGGCCAAAATAGTACAAAATACTTTTGACTAATATATATATTCAGACTGTTTTCAGCCTCATGCTGTATCCCACTTTTCGCCAAAATGTGGAGGGATTGCTTGTTTCAAGTGGCAGTAATCAACTCTGTACGTAACATTAATATATTTCATTCCATCAAATGTGAATTGAACCCACAACCTGCTGAGTTTACAGTCACATGCATGGCTCCCTGCAACATTACTGTTGATTTTTCATAATCTTATAAAGCATTATCTTTACCCATGACTTTGCTCATACATTGAAATTGAAATACAGTACAGAGAGGAGCTAAGGCAGTAGACATGAGCATAAACAAGCATTTTAATGGGACCTCTCACTTTCATAGAGTTTCCTTACCATACAATGAGATGGTCCGCCCATACAATATGTTCATCCAAAGCTAAGTCTCCTTCTCAAAGTATGTTCTAAATGAACTGATGCTAGTTCAGGTCAGGGTGATCTTTCAGTAAACTTCTAAAGCTTATTGAAAGATATGCTTGTTATTATACCTCTTGCTCTTACTTCTACCACATACAAATTAGCTTTTCTACTTTGAGAGAAGTTTCTTTTCTTAAAGCATCAGAATCTAGCATCAGTTCATTTGGAATATACTTTGAGGAGAAGAATTTCACAATTTAGTTAGAGATTTGGTAAGATGGAGCTTGGGCAGCGAGGATATGTTATTTATTTAAAGCGGCCATTTATGGTTTTTTGGGTCCCAAGTCCGAGGCACTAATTCAAGCTTGTTTTTCTGCAATGCAATGGGCCAGTTGCCAGATCACTATTTATTATATTTAAGTTTTTAAACACGTTATACAATTTCATAGGAACAGGATGAGAAGATAGATAACATTTTATAAAATTATGCTTAAAGTCAAGTTTAGTACTACCCTTACAATATACAAAGTTGTAACTGATACTAAACATAAGGACAAATATATGTACATATAAGGAATATAGTGTAGGAAATAGACCAGGAAATTTGTATTTTATATCAACATGCTTTTAATAAAGTGTTTAGTATTAGTTGAGTCATTATACAGTTAAGGATATACAGTTTAAATCAAAGTATGTAAGCATAAATGCGTCATACTTGGTTTAACCAAACAAGATTAGAAAACATCTAAGAAAGAACATTATTTCAGGATGATATAAAATAACACAAATATTATAGCTATTACACCATAATATAACTAATGTTAGTAGCAAAACTAATGGGAAATACCAGAATAAATAAACATGAGGATCAAGAAATTAAAAGAAAATCTTATAGCTAGACAACTATGAAGTTATTTTATTTATAGAAAGTGTCGTCTACCGTAACAAGGTAAAATTTTTGTGAAGCTCAAAACAAGTTATAGATTAAATCTTAGCATTTATTTCTTACCTGAGATTCACAAGGCCAGTTGACTATTCCACGCAGAAGTCACAACATTCAACAAACTTCACAAAATTGAAAACAGACAGAAGAAACTGTCATTACTTGACATTGAAAGTGACAATGGACGTTCTTGTTTTTTACTTTATGGATTTTAGGCGTACCGTTTAGTACAAGTTAATTCGTTCTCATCGCGTAGAATGGTGTTGTATTGACTGACCGATGAGTATTTATATAAAACTAAATTGGTTATTTTAACTCTCAATTACTATAGTGTCAGTGATACCGACCCTTAGGGTATCATATGGGACTATAATTTTTCGTACGTAAATGGGAAATGTAATCTAATAATGATATGAATGTAAAAATATGTAACTTTATGGACATCAGTATAATATTTCGTCTACCTTTTATTTTATGGGACATAGCTAGGAAAGTCGTGTCACACAAAGTGTGACTGTAAAAGACTATACTGACTGTACATTGAAATTCTGAATTTGAGTAAACGTAAAATGAAGGCAATTATGCAACTAGGAGCAAAATTGAGTTGGCAACGTATCCTTCGGTAACGTAGTGAGATAGATTTAGCGTCATTTAAAGTTTTTATCTCTCATTTATTGTGTTTATTAAGGTCATCTTGGTTAAAGAACAGCTGACTGCAATCAGTATGTAAGACAGTGTATGGCAAAGGCCATCCACATACAGATATTATTTGTCTATCATGACATGAGAGATAAAACGTGAAGCTGATCTTTAACTAGTTTATGCGTGCATGAAACTATACAGGAATAAAACAATATACAGCCCAGTCGTGGCGCAGAGCCACAAAATGTGACTGTAAAATCGACTGGTGGTGGGTTCGATCCCCACTCGAGGAAATAAAAATCGATCTGGCGTAGAGGCAAAAGCGCGGCGTTGAGTTTCGCCACTCAACACGCAATGCTCTCCAGAACTCGACGGAAAATAGGGGACGGAGTGTCTTAACACTAGGTTCCCTTTGCCTACCGTGCTGTGTGCGAGATACAGCGTGAAGCTGATTTAATATTTAATTTAATATTTAATATATTACCTATAGAAAAAAAATCAAAACCTCTATAACAACAGCTGGGCATTGTTAACGTTGTTCATTATGTTTATTATTTGTACAAAAGTTTGAACCTGTGTCAATGTACGCCTTACTCGAATTTACGATCGACCAGCAATATGTGCGTTGGGACTTAATGAAAAGGAAACACTCGCAAATTACACGGCAAAAAGAGCTTGCAATAGACCGGGATCAACTGGCCATACAAATTTTGGATAGAACGAGCTTATTTTCGGAGGTTACATAGGTGTATGTACCTATGTAACCTCCGAAAATAAGCTCGAAAATGACGGTTTGCTACAAAATATTGTACTTTACTAATAATTTTATACTTTTTAGAAAACAATAAAAATTGAGCGTAGCGGGATATGAACCCACGCCTCGTTGGAATCCGTCCAAGAGACGTGGACGTGTAGAATAACACTTTAAAAAAATATATAATAATTTTATTTTGGGAGGACCGAAACATAATAAATAACTACTTTAATACTATGTTATTGTATAATGGAGTCCCTTTATGACAGAGAAAGCGTGAATTATTATAGTTTTGAAATAATAGTTTGGAGACTTTACCTAAAAAAAACTTGCCACAAAACAGATAAAAAATACCTATAAAAGATTAAAGCGAAACAATATCACATTTCTACGGTAAAATATAATATTCAACAGAAAAGAGAATAAAATTCGAAAATTAACTTTAATACCATCGATTTATATCAATAGAATCCAAAGTGGCACTAAGAGACGCTTACTGAAAAAATAAACAGAAATCTCTTTCAGGCGAAATCGTTTTATAAAATAAAGTAACTCCAATAATTCAACACTTCGCTCCTTAGAGGGAGGTTTAGATGGAGAAAAACGTACCTAATTCAGTTTGCCTCGTTGAGGGAAGTAGGTGCTTTTTAGTCACAGCGTTGAGTGGATTCAGAAATAATATCTATTATTCGATAAAAACTGAAACTAAGTACATTTGCGATTCAAAAGGACCTTTTATGTTACAGTAATAGATTTTTTATGTATATTTTTTTAATAAAACAAGATAATAAGTAAACAGATATACTTACTTACAATAACATTAGAGTCGAAGCTTATTACTCTTGTACCTAGTAGGTTCTCTGCATTATTTTTTACTAGCGGCCCGCCCACGGCTTCGCCCGCTTAAAATATATGATTATTGATTTAAGCAGAATTGATTGACAACTATAATAAAATAAAATAAATAAATAAATCAGCTTCACGCTGTATCCCGCACATAGCAGGGTAGGCAGAGGGAACCTAGTGTTAAGACACTCCGTTCCTCACTTTCTGCCGAATTCTGGAGGCATTGCGTGTTGAGTGGCAGAACTCAACGCCGCGCTTAACCTCGAC
>JAATLQ010032028.1:39272-52114 GCA_013421005.1 Heliconius erato x Heliconius himera | reverse complement strand
ATGAGTTAGGATTTTATTGTAAGTATCGATAAGTTGTGTTTTTATTTCAAAAATTCAAGTGAAGATTCTCATGGGAGGTACGAAAATGCGACCTAAAGTTTTAATAAATTTGTCATTAAAAATCTTCATTGCGTTGCAAACATACATTATAGGTATATCAAAACACAAACATAATTCAGTGTGTTAATTAAATAATTTTGTGGTTTAAGCGGGCGAAGCCGCGAGCGGGTCGCTAGTGTATAATAAATACACCTTTATTTTCTTCATTTTAACCAACTTATATAAGCATATTTTAGCAACCTTGTAACTATGCTACTATATAATATACAATAGAAACGAATAAACAGAATTAAAACTAAGTAAATAAAATAATTTCTAGAAATAAAAATAAATAAATAAAACGTAACAACTACAATAAAGAAAAAGCAAAAATCTACCTAAATTCTGATTATAAAGTAAAAGAAATACGAGAAATAATTCTATATTATACGTTAGTCATCAAACAAAAAGTACTGAGTTGTAACTTGAACGGAACATTGCCATAATGAAAGCTGACACAGCTAATTTGAAGTCATTACGCGATCGATAAACTATTCAAGTGAATCACTGAACCTATTGAACTTAATTTCGATCACTCAAAGGCTATACGTCTTTTCTACGGCAAGCTGTTAGATTTTCAAGACTAGAAAGATTTCAGTAAAATTTTATTATCAAAATAAATGATATTTAATGTATGTTTATTAAAAGAAGCTTATATGGCAAGTAATTAACATGTGATTAAAAAATGTGATGTAATTTTATTTTTTTCTTTTTGAGTTTAAATGAAAGTAATAAAAAGTACAAAAGTTTAAATCCACAACTTTAATTTCCAGTTATATTTTTCGAACACGATCGATAATTTATTAAAACAGTCTAGTTAGTTGCGGCACAGCTTATGACACTAAACATAAAGAGTTCGACTCCATGAAATGGGCGGCATGAAATATAGTCATCGTTCAATTTACAAGACAGAACGCAGAACTTAAGTTCTACTGCTCAACGCATTGTTTTGAAAATTAAGTTAAGTAGCCAGGTAGCCTAGTCTATATTATACGGGATGCTAAAAAAATATTTCAAAACTTTTTTCCAGATAACAGTGTTGGGGATAAATATAAAGAACCAACACTCTATTCTCCACTTCTGGCCTGAATTTTGTTTAAAATTATGCATATTAAAAAAATATATACAAGTATTTAAACCAACTTTACACACACCTGTTCTACATTAAATCTAGCAGATTGCATATAAACTGGTTTCGCAGTCTCATTGAATATTTTAAAACGTCCGATGCCGTTGATCAGCAGTGTGGGCGGCTTGTTGTCCCCTTTGGAATGGTGGTGGTCTGTGAACATGCCCACTGAGAGTTCATGGATCCAATCCGTTACTATCATCACGTGTTCTGATCTGGAAACAAATAATAGTTATGTAATTTATTTATTTTATTTTCACGCCGTATCCCGCAAAATCATTGCAGCCAAAGGAAATATAATGTCAAGACTTCTTTTCTCATTTTCTGCAAAGTTTTTGTGATATTGTATGTTGAGTAGCTGAAATCGACGCTGCACTTATCCTTGTTACCAGAGATAGAAAAATGAACATACTAAATACCTAATGCATTCCTTCGACTGGAAATCGAACCCACAACCATCGCATTTTCAGTCATACGCTTATACCATTGCGCCACGAAGGAACCTGTAGTTACGCGCTGTTACCGTTTTATTCATATAGATATGTATATATTTCTAAAATATTATACTAAAATCGTTTTAACTTCGCCTGTAGGCTTATAATAGTTGCCTATTAATATCGCTTAGTAAGCAATCACTTTTAGTAATTGATTACATTTTTGAATTTGAAAAATGATATAAAAAGATATAAAAAAAAAGATTTTTTATAAAAATAGCCTACCTAATTATTCTGTGGCCACAAGTACTGCGGCAAAATCGTAAAATTAATTTCATTTGATAGAGTATACAAAAACATAAACTATTTGTTTCGAAATTGAAATCCACTACCATCTTAAAAAATCAGAAACGTGAAAAGAATAAGTAAATGTATGATATTTTATCTAAGAACATAAATTGCAATTCTTTAATCGAGCGCATTGCTATAATTTGTGGTAACACGCTGGTTTCCTTTCAGTGATTAATGTACACAGAATAAAGAATGCTTAGAAGTGATAACTAAATAATATTGTATGTTTAGAAATTATATGCCTTACATACATTATGTATGAAACTCATATTGGAAAATTATTATTATCTTTAGCTAAATATTAATAAAATTGAACTGTCTGTCTGTGTGTTTTCAAATTATAATTATTTACGCGATACTAAAAGTAGTAAAGTAGATTTGTCGTTTTTGTCATTTAATTAATGCGATATGAAATAATAAAATTTTGTCTTTTGATTAATACAATATGGAATAATAAAATTACAGCTTAATAAGTGGAAACAAACAATATAGATAACTATACTATTGTATACTGTACTTGATATACTTTATTATATTTATTGATATACTATACTATCTAAGGTAATTAAAAAATTTTCCATGAATACTCTTTGAATTTATTATCTCTGAATTATCTCTGATTTTTTTTTTAGATTCACGCTGTATCCCGTACACAGTAGGGTATGCAAATGGAACCTAGTGTTAAAACACTCCGTTTCTCACTTTCCAAAAATTGTGTAATTGTATTATAGTTGAACATGAGATAAGGTTGTTTCATAATATATTGAAGTGAAAGTAAAAAACGTAAGTGTAGATTTATATATATATTAATTTCGGACATTACTACAGTTGGCTCGTTGGTCTAGGGGTATGATTTTCGCTTAGGGTGCGAGAGGTCCCGGGTTCAAATCCCGGACGAGCCCAATATTTTTTTTATATTTTTTTAACTATAGATAAAATATATTATGTAGCGACCGTGGGGAAGTGTGTAAACGCGGGGAAATTATTTATTAAATATTTTATTTCCCCGCTCTGATAACAAGGCAAAGCGTGGCGTTGAGTTCCGGCACTCAATAGCAATGACCTCAAGAATTCGGCGGAAAGTATGGAACACAGTGTCTTAGCCCTATGTTCCCTCTGCATTCCCTGCCATATGTGCGATACAGTATGAAGCAAAAAAATTTTGAATACAGCTCAAAGCATCATCTAAATGTTATTAGTATTTATTTCTAATATAATTTAAACTATAAACAAATCATTAGTAAAAAAAACACAACTTTTCCTTATACAAACTAGTCCCAGCTGCATATTAAAATAATTATATTAGCATTTAATACTTTATGTCTAAATTATACGAGACGAGACGGGCCCAACTCACCATTAAGGCAATCGACCGCATTACCACGTGATAGTAATATCACGTGAGACAAAATGAGTCATATGAATTAAACTGTTACTACTAATATGTATATATAATTTCTTACGTATGTATGTGTGTTTGAAAAAGAAGATTAAAAATTATTATTAAGTAATTTTATAAAATATTTCGATTAAATATTCTTTGGATATTTATTACGTATTTTTGAGTGGATTTTTTATAGTTAATAACTACTAAAATCAGCAGCTTCACCAACTTGTAGACAGTAGGTACCTAGTGCTAAGACACTGTATTTTCGAGTTGCGTACGTTTTGAGTTGCGGAACTCAACGCTGCACCAGAAAAGGGAAATAATCAATGCACCAAGTGTAAATCTTGATAATAATATTTATAATATGTACATAGATGAACTCTACCTTAGGTAATGTACCGATGACCGGCAAGTTTATGTGAACCTATAGGTTTAATATATATATTAAATAGTCAAAACCTAATTTTAAATATATTGATAATTCAAATTAAATCATTTCCACGCTGTATACAGCAGGGTAAGCAGAGGGAACCTAGTGTTTACAACACTCTGTTCCCACTTTCCGCCGAATTTTTCGAACTCAACGCCGGGCTTTTGTCTTGTTACCAGAGCAAAAAAATGAAAATATAGATAAACAATAATAGATTTCCTCGAGTTGGGGATCGAACCGACAACCGGCGTGTTAGTTGCATCGTTGTGCCCCTGTAAACTCACTAAGTGGCTAAAATATCATTGAAATGTCAAGTATTTATACTAATCAAATCTTTTCAAAGCTAAATCAAGTCACATAGGATGCAATAAATTTAGTTGCTTGACTCAAAAAGTTGTGTAAAACATATTTCTATATGGAGTTTAGGTGGCGTAAGAAATGTATATATTGCTGTTTATAAATAAGATAAGAATTTAATAAATTATTTACTATATTCTTACACTAATTATAAATATACTGTACGTTATTTTAGATACATCTCTCTATTATTATATTACAGATTTCTGTGAGTAATCTTTATATTCACAGTTAATGTGAAAATCGTTGTTATTCAAAATGTTTCTTTTTTTTATTTTAACAGCATGTGAAACAAATGAACAAAAAATGAAGGTATAAAATAGAAATAAATCATGTAATTCACATATTTATTATTATTCGAATATTTTTCTAATCCTGAAATAACTATGTTAATAATATTTAGTTCTTCTCCTGTAATAATATTTAGTTAAAAACGTCTGTTGCTAATAATTGAGCCTCAATTGGTGGATACTTTAAGCTTCATGATATGTGCGGGACACATTGCCATTGCATGTTAAGTGACGGAACAATTAACGCCGCGTTACGTCTCGTTACCAGAGCTAGGAATAAAAATATTAAATATTTCACTTTCTCGAATGGAAATCGAACCAACAACCTGCCATAGCATTTTATAGTCGCACGCTTGTGTCCCTGCGCCATGACTTTTTCACAATATTAAATAAGGCTACGCTTTAAAAATTTTATCGCTACAATTTTTATTATTTACAGTTATCATTAATTACAGACTATGGAGTGCAAAGTGGTCGAAATGTTGATTTCAATAATGTAAATAATTAAAATTATTTAATACGAATACAAATAAAAATCCATTTTAAGCAATTATGTATATTATGAGGCCAGTCGTGGCGCAGCGGCACGAAGTGTAAAACCGACTGGTTGTGGGCTCGATCCCCACTCGAGGATATGAAATATTTACTTAAATTTATATTTACATTTCTTCGCTCTGGTGTCGAGGCAAAGCGCGGCATTGAGTTCTGCCACTCAACACTCAATGCCTTTAGAATTCGGCAGAAAATGGGGAACGCAGTGTCTTAACACTAGGTTCCCTCTGCCTACCCTGCTGTGAGCGGGATACAGCGTGAAGCTGATTTTATTTAGATGTTTTTAACTTTTATAAAATATACAAAAAACTAATTGAATGCCTCGCGGCCTACCGTCTGTATGAGATACAGTGAAAAAACCATATACTCGTATCCATCACAAGACATGCTATTTCCGGCAACGCTTAAAAGGCTTTGAGCCCTTCTTTTTTGTTATAATGTAATATAATATTAAAAACGAGATAATATAAACAATGATGATTTTTTAAGAAAGAAAAGAAAGAGTAAAAATTATCGAAAAATAAAGAGGTAAGTATATAAAATAAAAATAAAAAGTTCGTCTTGGAGCAGCGGCGCAGTTTGATCTAAAAAAAAGCAAAGATAAAAACCAGTATAATGTGAACTTACCTGTCATAATCGTACAAATTGCCATGCGGGTCTTGTGACTTTGGTTTCCGTATAATAAGAGCTCCGGCAGCCCCATCAGCTCTCTGCATACCAGAATGGGAGTGCCAGAAGTGAGTTCCCGAGTGAGTGGCGTTGAATTGATATCTAAAACCATATATTAATATAAAATTTCATCAAGTTTATTATGAGGCCGTTGTGGCACAGGGGCACAAACGTGCGATTGTACACGCGACGGTTGTGGTTTCGATTCCTGGTCGGAAGATTGAAATATTTAATATTTTCATTTCCTTGCTCTCATAACGAGGCAAAAGCGTGATATTAAGTCTCGGAACTCAACAAATAGTGGGAAACGGAAGAGCCTTAACACTACATTCCCAGGTTCCCTCTGCCTAACCTACTATCTGCGGTATAAGGTGATGCTGAAAAAAAAAATAAAAAAATCTCATAAGCTTCATATAAAGAATAAACTAATAATTCAAAAGGCATTTTTCCTTCAAAACTATAACAGTATTTATATTTTATTCATGTACAACACCACAAAGGCGGGCTTAATGCTTTTTAACATTTTTCAGGTATCCTTTAGGCAAGCAAAAATGTTAGAAACGTAATATGTTAAATTAGACAACGCGTTCTAAATTGCGAGAAGTTACCGAGTTACAATTATTATATTATTAATATGAAAAATTATATACATTATATGTTTTTTTTTGCAGTCCGTATTCCTGCGGCAATTTCCACTAGCGTCGCTCGTAATAGGATTTAACAAGTGTGGGGGGTACACTTGTTGGTACGCAGAGGACTGGATACAATGTTTAAAATGCTCCGAATGGTGGCATGAAGCTTGCACAATGTATGAGGGCTTAGGACATTTTATTTGCCGGCTCTGCAAGTGACCATAAGTTAATCGATGATCCGCGTACTCTTATCAACCTAGAAGCGTACTCTTACACAATAGTATCTGTAAGAGTACGCAATTCCCACTTCTGATTATTTTTGTTGTCCTGAGAGTTTAAAAGTAGTTTTGTTATTTTTTCTGTTTTTTTATGTTATTTGATTAGATTGTACACGCAATAAATGACTAGTTGATTTTTTTCGTTTCATTTTGTGTCTTTTAGAATATTTTAAACCTTAAGTGAGTACTGCTAGACCAGGTTACCCTACAGCAGGATAGGCTGAGGGAACCTAGTGTTAAGACATTCTGTTTACACCGTACAATTTTCGATACATTACGTGTTTGATGGTGTTACTCAGCACAGCAGGTGAGGCCATTAAAATAATTGATTCCTCTCATACGGTATCGAACCCAGAAACGTTGCATTAACAGTCAAAAGGCGAAACCAATGCTCTGGCTAATTATCATTTTATCTATATAATTATATGAATGCATTACAATTTTAATATACGGATATCTAAATTGTGTTTATTTATCTGTTTGTCTGTTTGTTCTTAGAAAAGGTGACCTGGCTATATTTTCTTTTCATTCAGAAATTCAATTGTTTTATTTCTACTGTCGTGCGGTGTCATTAAATTTGTTTTAGATGCGTTTACAAGGAGAGTTGACCGCCAATACAATGTTTCAATTATTTTTTTATCATATATTATATCCTATTTCTTAAAAACTATTTATGTTATAAACAGTAAAACAAACCTAAAAGTAGACTCCGGTAGGATAGGACACTGTGTGACATACGGCGTCCCATCCATGTACGGAGTGCCGCGTTGATGCTGGCCGTGCCAGTGGACTGTGGTGCCTTCTGTCATTAAGTCATTTTCCACATCCACTATTATTCTGTCATGTTGGCATACCTGTAATAATTATATTATTATAGAAAAGATAGAGGCCATCGTGGCGCAGGGGTACAAGCGAGTGACTGTAACGCGGTGGCGATGTAATATTTAATATTTTTATTTCCTCGCTCTGATAACGAGGCAAAACGCGACGTTGAGTTCCGCTTCTCAACATGTAATGTCTCCAGAGTCTGCGGGAGATAGGAAACGGAATGTTTTAACGCGTGATCCGGGTAAACTTAAAATAAAGATGGAGAACAGCGTCAATGCAGCTTGTTTCAATTAATAATAATTATTAATATTGTTTTTTTTTTTAAATTCACATATTTTTCGTATACGTACGGATGAAGATGTAGTGCCAAGACAACCCTAACTCAGAGCAAAGGGTAAGGTTTATAATAAAACATTTAAAGACATAAAAAAGATAAGGACATATTTTAAATACCTATTAAATTATACTAAGTGACATAATAAATTATATACAAATCTTACTAATTTTAAATATTTTTTTCTTAAATTTTAATTTTTTTTTATATTAAATTGATGAATCTGAATAATTCATATGAAAATTAATTTATTTTGGTAACAAATGAACTATTGTATTCAATAAATAATAATTAAATACCTCTTCACTTGATATATTTACGCGCTGTCATTGAAACTTATTTCACACAATAACAGCATTTATGGTCAATTAAGTAAGTTTTGCGTGATTTGCAGGAACATAAAACATTTTTAATTGTTATTATAATATACTTCTTTATCATTTTATTTCATCTCTACGGGTAATGGGTTCGAATATGATTAAAAACAAAATATAGATATATCTTTTTTTTTTTTTAATATTTTTAAAGTGTTATTCTACATTTAGGATAAATTAGTAATTCTAAATAAGTATAGATATATCCAACTATAAATAGATCCTAAGGCAATGGACGGATTTTAATGATTTTTATTTGTTCTTTTACTGCATCGAGTTCCGCTGTTCAATGCATACATCAATTTTATTGTTGTTGTATAGCAAGCAGAAATATGACCAAAGTGATCTAATATAAAAAAATACACACAAACAAAGTTGCAAGCGGCCATTAGTATCAAATAAACATTATAATAGTAATAAAAATAAATTCCCAAATGAATCTGTCAGAAACATCTATCTATACAAGTTGCCTATATTTATTTAATATTTTTTGTCAATTATAACAATTACAACAAACGATGATAAATTACTTTGTGGCAGAGGGTTTTTTGTGGTTTTCAAACAGGATTTTCCTCGTGCTGAGCTCTAGTGCCATTGAAAAGGGTGATACATCCCCTAGAACGGTTGAAGTGTCTGTTTAATTATGCACTACTCCTGCTGCACTATAGTCGCGTTTTCACTTTGTGTTTCTCTTACTATACGGTAAGTGCACCGATTGATAATTAGATTATTAGCATTTATAATTAGACTGAGGCCGTCGTGGCGCAGGAGCGCAAGAGAGTGACTGTAACGCGACGGTCGTGGGTTCGATCCCCAATTGAGGGAATTAATTATTATTTATTAATGGTTTCATTTCCTCGCTCTGGCGTCAAGGCACAGCGCGGCGTTGAATTCCGACACTCAGCACACAATGCCTCGAAAAATTCAGCCGGAAGTGGGAAACGCAGTGTCTTAACACTAAACTCCCTCTGCCTACTCTGCTGTGTGCGGGATATAACGTGAAGCTGATAATTACATTCTGTGATGAAGAATTATAAAGTACCTAAGTAATCTTGTACTAGATTCTTAGAAGACAAACTATTACTATTTTTCATAGTGGCATCAGACATTAGCTTAAGCTTTAATTAAAAGCAAAAAAATATTTGTTAGCTTCACGCTGTACCTGGCACATAGCAGAGGGAACCTAGGAACCTGAGAACCTACCTGGTGTTAACACACTCCGTTCCCATTACAACATAAATTCTGCAAGCAATGCATATTGAATGGCGGACCTCAACGATGTGCACACGCTTGTGCCTCTGGCAAATGCGTCAAGTATGGTGCACAAAATACCGATTCATTCATATACCAGGGGACTATGCCGTAGTTAAATTAACAGTTTTTAAATGTAAATTAAATCGCGTTATTTATTTCTTAGATTCAATACTCCTGTTGATATCAATTTGAAAAGAATTTTGTGACTCACCTCTATAGCAGGTCCCGGCATCTTCCTATTAATGACATTAAGAGCTCTGTTAATACCGTCCGCTGGTATGCAATCCAGTCTTTTACAATCCGTCAAATTATAGGGACAGTCGTAGCACGCTTTACTCATAGTCTGATACCATTCTAGATTGAAATGGTAGTAGCAAATCATAGGTTCCTCACCCTCCATACATTCTCTTTGACAAGGATGCTCTTCACTTATCAGTTCACCAGTGACTTCGTCGTACTGTATATGTGCTCTTATAGAATTCTTCTTTTCTAAACGCCTCAGATTCATATTTCTTCTCGCATTCTCGAATATAATTTTCTTAAGTGTTTCTAGTTCATCTTGTTTTGCTTTTGTTTGGTATTTAATCTCGTTATCGACGGAAAGATTGGTCACTGGTAGTAACACTTTGGACGCACTTTCTGGTGTTTTCAGTTGGTCATCACTACCAACAATTTTAACATTTGGAGATTCTGCGCTTGAATTGTATTTATCTTCTATTATATCTAAAAGCTCTGAAAACTGTTTGCTTTCAATGGTTGCGCTTGGTGTAGTTGCTTCTTGTGTTACACTTTCAATTTCATAGTCTGTGGTGGTCTCAATTTTTGTTGGTATGCCTATTTGTTTAGTATCTGAAACAAATAAATATTTACTACGTGAAATTGCTTAACATTTTTAATAT
Source organism: Heliconius erato x Heliconius himera (assembly GCA_013421005.1). Lineage (NCBI taxonomy): Eukaryota > Metazoa > Arthropoda > Insecta > Lepidoptera > Nymphalidae > Heliconius > Heliconius erato x Heliconius himera. The sequence continues at coordinate 41,817 of JAATLQ010032028.1, read as the reverse complement.
AAAATTTATGGTATATTATCAAGATGATAATTTTGTGGGTATCCACAACCAATCCCCACAACTTGTATATAAAGAAAATAAGAAAGCTATTAAAAATTTAATATTTTATCCGTTCAAAAAAAAATTATAACGTAATTTTAATATAAGACGTTTGCCTAACATATATCTTAGAGCGTTTCTATTATTAGGAAAAAAATATTCTACAACATTAATCTATACGACGTCAAGACCTCAATTACGCTAACTGAATTGAGTTGGAAGAGAAACACAAAATATTTTGCATCTCATCATTTTTACTTATTTCTTTGTAGTACATGATCGACATAAAGTACTCATATTTTTTCTGAAAGATATTTTATCTACAGTCCTTATTAACCTGTATTAGACCTGTATTAACTACGAGTACACGATAATCACCTTCACGCTGTATTCCGCACATATCAGGATAAGCAGAGGGAACCTAGAGATTTAATGTTATAACACGCGGTCCATCTATAAGGAACGTAGGGAACGTATGTGGCATTCCCTACATTCTGTCTAATTATCGAGTCATTGCGCATTGGTTGGCGGAACTCAACGCCGCGTTATGCCTAGTTGTACAAAAGCACAGAAATAAAAATATCATAATGTTATATCCGAGTGGAGATCGAACCCACATATTTGTGTCATGTTTACAGTCGCACGCTTGTGTCCCTGCACTACGACGGTCTCAATACGGTCTTAATATTTTTGAAATATAAATAGTATAAGTAAACTATAAGATGAAGTAATTAATTTATATTTCCATTTTCTTCGCTCTGGTGTCGAGGTTAAGCGCGGCGTTGAGTTCTGCCACTCAACACGCAATGCCTCCAGAATTCGGCAGAAAGTGGGGAACGGAGTGTCTTAACACTACTAGGTTCCCTCTGCCTACCCTGCTGCGTGCGGGATACAGCGTGAAGCTAACTTAATTTAATTTTTTATTTTATAAGATGAAGTATAATTATGAAATATAAGTTATTTATTTATTTTTTATTTATTATTCGGCAAATAAATAAAAAATGTATATTATCAGAGCAAGTTATACAGATGATATCTAAATGTTATGTACTTATTTTCATTCGAAATTTGACCACATCAAGCTTGACGTTAATCTTGGATGCGACTTACGATGACATACAATTTATGTTGACTTTATCCCAGATTATTGTATCATTCTTTCGGCATTGAGCAACATAAAATACTACGTAACCTAACGCCACAATTTATCTAAGATACTCGTATGTTTGAAATATAAACATTCCTTTAAGTGGAACTTTAACTTGCAATAAATTACTACGGAAAACGACGCCAAATCATTTTAATTTTTTAATATTTTTTATTTAGCAATATGCATAATTTAATGAGCAAATCAAGATAAACAGAGAGAACATAGTGTCAAGACACTATATTTCCTACTTTCCGAATTAATTTGAGATATTGCGTGTTGTGTACCAAAACTCGATCAAACCAATAACCATCGGTAAACGCTACTAGCTACTAGGCTATGGGTCTCATATAAATCCAGGCATTATAATGGATTCAAAAAGAATAATAATACCTTTATACTGGTCTATTTAAAAAAATATATTGAACGAATGACGAAATAAATTCTTACAAGGCTGAACAAAAATATATTTTCACATATATTTTCCTCAAATTGTGATGAACATAAAATAAAAAAAAAATGAATAAGAATATACGTATATATTTTTTTAAATATTAATTGTTAAAAAAATATTCTTTTTACCATAATATAAATTCATATTCGAACAACAATAATTGATACAATAAATTTATTTATATTTAACTTTTGGTTGAATTCTATTCTTATTGAACAGTTCTTATTGAATTGACTTTTTGAAATATGAACAAATGAATGTAGTGTAGCGTAATTGGCATTTGAACGGCATTCAAGATCCACAGATACACAATTACTGCTATATGTTTTTTTTTATTTAATAACCTCCTTATAAATTTAAATGTGTACAAAACTTAAATAACTGTTTTTTTTTATTTATATTTTTCATATAAAGACAAAATATTAGTGATAAGTAAGGAATATTTTAAACTAAAGTTTACTTTTATATAGGTACATAAAGTATTGTTTTTTTATTAAAACGATTTTTTTGTATTTTTTTTTATTTTTGTTTTAAATGCGCTTTTTTCTACCATTTCTTTTTTAACTAATATTGACGGGTTTATATATAAAAATATAAAATCCGCCATTTTGCTCTGGCCGCCTTGAATTTGCATTTTTATATACTGTGCTATATGCCAATGCCTCAAAAATTTTGCAGAAATTGGCAAGCGGAGTGGCTTAAAACTAGGTTCCCTCTGCCCACCCTGCTACATGCGTGACACCGCGTGAAAAGCTGTATAGAAAATATTTATTGATAAATCAAATTTCTCCCCACCTAACCACATCAAACATTTTAAAATCGACAACAAGCAACATCTCATATCCCCAAACCGCATAAACGCGTATAAACTTAAATAATAATTTCAGATCCAACATAGAGAAACC
>JAATLQ010032028.1:0-39262 GCA_013421005.1 Heliconius erato x Heliconius himera | reverse complement strand
GATTTATATGTATAAATAATGTTCCATACACTTCCGTCCGTACTCCGCGTAATAGAGTACAGATCATAAATTTTCAAGAAGCTCCATGCAATACGTTTTCTAGGCATTAACGTCGCCCCAGTTTATTTACCGAGAGAGCCATATCACTCCGCCATTACTACAAATTAAATGGACTATAGAGATGTGATATCTTGTTTAACGTACGTAATACAATTTTCTTTAATGAAACTAAAGGAAATATATTTGTGAAATAGTGATGTGCTTGTGGATTCGTTGAAACAGAAGATTTTAATATAAATATCTATTGGTTTTCTAATTTCCTTTTTTTTAATTACTTTAAATATTAAATACATAAATAAATAACAGACATTTTTTGCAAAAATGTAACAAATACCTTACAATAACTACTTCACAAAAACAAGTAAACTAAAAATAACCACAGATCCATTAACCAAATAATCAAAAGACCAGAACCCAACACCCACATCGTAACAAAAAGAAAAACATTCAAAACAAAAATTTAAAAAAAAAAAGGAACAATACGAAATCCCCCAACACTCATCAACAGACTAATGAGTTAATATATGAAAAATAAAATGCAATGGCAGCAATTTTAAAACGAAACAAGGCACGTTCGACATACGATGCCGTACAGTTTTAATTGGCGTCCGTACAAAAGCCAGCCGTTTCATATATCTACATTTCTCTCTCTAGAATAGAATAGAATTGTCAAAGCGATGCGGTTTCTGGCGGTCAGCTCTGAATCTAGGCACTAAACGCATAAGGGCTAGAATTCTTTAGTAGTGTCACAGTAAAATTGGTCGCGGTGTGTTCTGATGCTGGCCACAGCGCTGTCGTTGCGGAAGTGGTACGAGTGCTTGAATGAGCATGGTTGTCTTTTTAATATAGTTTTTCAAAAAAAAATATTTGTATTTACAAAAAGAAATGGTTTTTCACGATTTTTTTTAATCAGCTTCACGCTGTATCCCGCACACAGCAGGGTGGGCAGAGGGAACCTATTGTTAAGATACTCCGTTCTCCACTTTCTGCCGAATTCTGGAGGCATAATGGATAACGAAATGGGAGGGATAAAATATTATAATATTAATACGTAATGCAAAATCTTCGCAGTCTTTATTTACTACGAAAAAAAATGTATAAAGCCGACGCCGAATGCGGTATTAATGGTGGGTAAAAATTGGTGTATTCTAAGCGAAGTAAAGCAAGCTAAAGAGCTCGAAGACATAGATTGAAATTGTTTTTCCAGTGCACAATGCCCTTTTTTCGTCTGTTTACTAAAATTTTACTGATTATGAAGTCAGTCGTGGCTTAGGGGTACAAGCGTGTGATAAAACGTAAACGTGGCAGATTGTGGGTTCGATTCCCACTCGAAGAAATGAAATTTTTAACATTTTCATTTCTTCGCTCTGGTATCGAGGCAAAGCGCAGCGTTAAGATCCGCCACTCACATCGAATACCTCCAGAATTCCTCATAAAATGGAGAGCGGGATAAAGCGTGAACCAAAAAAAAAATCCACCATATACCATTTCCATAAAAACCTCCAAGAATACAGTACAGTCGCTATCGTTTGATAGTCGCCACAATCACGTACCACCAATCAAGGCTGTAGCGAGTTGCTCAACCTAATCGTACCATTCATCTTGCACTTGCTGTTGTTGGAACGGTGCGGTTTGATATTGACTATTGTTTTGTGTTGATTAATTGTTTAGCTGAGTTGAGGGCGTCGTAGTGGAATGGTATAGCGTTTGTGTATAAACGAGATGGTTGTGGGTTCTATGACAACTTGAAGGAATTAATCGTTTCATTTTCTCACTCTGGTAACAAAGGGGGACGTTGAGCCACTCAACACGCAATGTCTCGAATAATGAGTGGAAAATGGTGAAAGGTTTGTCTTAATACTAAGTTCCCTCTGCCTTCCCTGTTAATATCACGATACAGTGTGAAGCTGAAATACTGTTGAAAAAAAAATTTTTATAACATTGAATGTATATAATATAATCAACTTTTTATCATAAGAAAAAATTTTGAGAATATATATTTTTGTCAGACCACATTCGATTGCATCGCAATTTACATAAAATTTTATATGAAATTTCTATTTAAATTATTACAAAGAAACAATGATTATCTTAAGCTATAATATCATTTTCCACAGGATAAATATTTATAATCATATCATAAAAGTTTATATATCGTATAAAATGTTTTATGCAACATTAATTTTAAAATGTCAATTAATTATACATAAATATATTTTACTAAATAAGATAGTTAGAGATAGTAGAAATATAATAGTTCATTGCGCTTAAAGATTTGGTACATTTAAATAAATTAAATAGCGGATTGTGTTGCGGTCGTTGGCCGCTATAAAGTAGTTTTAAAAAGAAATGAATTAAGATATGAACAGCCAGTGTTCAGCGTTCCCACAAGATATCTTAAAAAGATGAAATATGGAGAAAGAAGTTATAATTTTAATATATATATTTTAAATATTATTATATAGGTATGATGATGATGATGATGATGATAATAATGTAAAAAAAGTATAATTTAGGCTTCGCTATCCAATATGGAAAATCAAGTTATATACATAAAAATATAGACAAATATATATTCACAAATATCAAAACTTGATAACAGATGTATACAGACACACTGAACGGACGTATTTTCAAATAGTTACCGACAAGTTCACAGCTTTTTGTTGACAAATGTATCGAGATACACATATCTTTTGTACATGTTTATCTGAACTCTTTCCTTAAAAAGCTTCGTTCTACTATATATCTATTGTTGCAATTGGTAGTCGGGGATTGCTATGATTATTAAGGCATAGATAGTATAAGGGGCTTTATTTCTTGTTATATACTGACAGTATTAAGGGGAAAAACTATATATGATATGTATAAGTTTTTTTTATTATTGCAGTAGACGCATGAACATTTAAAACGCATATTATTTTAAATTATGTGAAATATCAGTTATTATATAAAATTAACAATGGTTAATATGAAGTTATATAATAGTATAAATAAATTTTTACATCTTTTAATTCTTTAAATTCAGTAAAATCTTATTTTTCACTTAATATTCATTTATGCATCAATTGTGTGTAAAAACTAGTTTTTTTTTTTTTTGAGGCCAGTTGTGGCGCAGGCGAACAAAGTGTGCCTGTAAATCGACTGGTTGTGGGTTCGATCCCCACTCGAGGAGATGAAATATTTATTTACATTTATATTCATTTCTTCGCTCTGGTGTCGAGGGGAAACCGCGGCGTTGAGTTCCGCCACTCAACACGCAATTCCTCCAGAAATTGGCGGAAAGTGGTGAATGGAGTGTCTTAACACTAGGTTCCTTCTGCCTACCCTGCTGTATGCGGGATACAACGTGAAGCGGAAAAAAATAATAATAATTAAAAATATCAAAACCTCTCAAAGCGCACATCAAAGTTCATAGATGGGTAGACACCGAATCCGCAAACCCGTTGTTATTACGATTGACGATTATTGCTATAGATTAGTGTTTGTTTGCGTTAATTATTATTATTATTTTAGTTTAGAATGTACTTTTATTACTTTGTATTGGGTTTTTGTTGTAAATTACAAATTTATTTATTATTAAGATCCTTAAGATTATTTCAATGGCCATCGAAGGGGCAAGTTAAATATTTATTTTCATGAATAAAATAATTTATTGATTTATTCAAACTCTTTTATACAATATTCAGAGGAAAAATAAACCACAAACAAGATGAAAGTCAAAAATATAGTTACATTTTTAAACCAAAATTACTTATGTTTTATTACTTTTTAACTAGTATTGTATTGTACATAATATATCAGTATTCACGATTTCATACATTTAATCTATTAATTATTAATTACTTAGCTGCGCACTTTTTCTAAGTATAACAGTATAAAAAACAGAGTGAACCTACTGTCAAAATACTTTGTTTTTGACTTTAATTTGATTTCCCTGTTACCAGACCGAGGAACTGAAAATCATAAAATATGTCACAGGAATCGAATTCAGAATCGTCATGTTTACAGTCGCACTCTCCTCTACGCCACGATGTCGTCAATACATGTAATTTTTACTAATCAAAACCGAATTGGACAAAGTAAAATCTATTTTCGTGAAGCTCAAACCCTAAATTACCAAGACTTTAATAATTAGACTTAAAATTGTTTGAACCTTGGCACGTTGCAACTCGTTCTAAAAGCGACATGTTCAAACATATTATGCAAGGCATTTGCCAACTGGAATGAACAAACTGATTTGCATGATCGATACTTTACGTGCACGAAAGGTTTATTTTTTCATTTTTTACAGGTAAATTTTTCTTTTAGGGTTCTGTATGTCATAAGGAACAAGGAACTCTTGTATTTTTTTTTATTTTTTTTTATCAGCTTCACGCAGTATAGTGCATGTAACGGGATAGGCAGGGGGAGCCTAATGTTATGACATTCCACTCCCCTCTTCCCTTCCAATTCTGTAGGCATTGAGTATTGAGTTTGCCTCAACTTTTGTTTTTGCTTTTGAACTCAACCAGAACGAAGAAATGAAAATATCAAATATTTCATTTTCTCAAATGAGAGTCGAACCCACAACCTATCGCATTTACAGTCAGACCTACATTAGGCAATTAAACACATTACACGACCTCCAATCTCAATCTTGTCGTACGTAAACAGCCTACAGTCTTTACTCTATACCAATTGAATATTGAATGTCACACAATTATCTATTCAGCGAGAAACATAACTGAGGTGTAAACCTTAATTAATATGTTAATTGCATTATATTCGGCCGATGAAATTTATATGTCCCTTCGTTGGGATTTGACCCGGTTTAATAATTAAAGCTAAACTTCTTGTAGATATACCTATAGGTATATTATGTTACGTTTGACTAAGAAGCCTTGTAGAACGTTTATAATAGTGTTATGTTACTTTGAATGAAATAATATATAATCTATTTTTTTTGGTTTATGCCGTATTTTGCATACGGCTGCTGGGTAGGCAGAGGGAACCTAGTGTTAAGACACATGATTCCCACGTGCCGCCCAATTTAAAAATTAAACTATACTAAACTAAACTAACTTCACGCTTTATCCCTAGGGTGGTAGTCAGAGAGAACGGAGCGCCACACGCTACGGTTTCTACATACCTCTTTCGCCTCGTCCACTGTCATCAACCTCTTCAAGCATGCCCTCCGGGGGATACTCATGCTTTTTACGTGACCTTCCTCCAGTATCTTTGATACTGTGTTTTCGAAGGTCAACCGAGGTCTCCCCCTACCTCTCTTACCGCTCACTTTTCCATCATAAATCTTTTTTGCTATTTTTTCATCACTCATTCGTTCAACGTGCCAAAACCAGCTGAGCACGTTCTTCTTCATTCTCAATTTTCGCCTAATTTTCGAGACATTATATGGTAAATGGTGGAATTCGATGTCACGCTTTATCTTACCATAGCGAAGGAATTATATAAAATCATTCCCGAGTGGTAATCACGTCGGTCGCGTTTGTCACGCTTGTGCCCCTGCACCATGACAGCCCCAAAATTAAAAAAATCTATATATTACCTATTAATATGTTTTCCACCTATTATTTTGGTCAGATGAGATTTTAATATAATAATATATATAATATATTAATATATAAAGGGGAAACCTCGTTTGCCTTTCGAAATTTTAAATTCACCATTTACGTACATTATATAAACATTTTTAAGTTTTTGATGTAATATTGAATGTTTATATAAATAATGTGCATATTATAACTCATATTACATTCAAAGACAACGGTCCGTAAAAAAGGCACTTGCACGGTTCATCGAACTACCTTTCATTATGGAAGGTCAAGGCTGTTGAGACGAGACCATTCGTTTTTCTCTTTGCAATTTTATATTTTTTCGAAGAATTGGTAGTTTATAAAAGAATTTCATCGTAAATCTCAAATACTTCTGGACTCTCGAGGGTCATTTAGTTAGCGTTTTCCGTGACTTTTAGTTTTTCAAGTCCTGTATAATCAAGCGGTGAGGCCTTCGTGGCACAGTGTCTGACTTTAACGCGATGGTTCTAAGTGCAAAATATTTCCGATTCCTCGTTCTAGTAACAAGACAAAGCACGGCGTTAAGTTCCGCCATTCAAAATGCAATGTATCAAAAATTAGGGGGTGAGTGGAGCAGGAAATGTGTCTACCCCGCTATGTGGCAGAAAGCTTGAAGGTGCTTTTTTTTTTCTTTTAATAATTATCGTTTTACCTAAATACAAATTGTTATACCTACATTATTACTTACAGTTAGTTTAGATAAAGCTTCCTAAACTGGATATTCAAAGTAAAATCAACAGTATTCCAAATATTATTGTTAGTAGCTTAGTTACCCCAATTTACAATCTATTAATTAGGTCACGGTCACTAAGACCGAAGCTGCTAAGAGCTAAACCAACAAACTTATAATAAGTTAACGTAATACTTCGAAAAAATATTATATAAAATAATATAATAATATTAATTTTATTATTTCTTTAGGATAAACTTCAATAAATTCATTCTTAAAGTAGGTGTTCGGCATGAAACACCATTTAATGCGCCCAACCTTAATACCGCTCCCCACGTTTCGCCGAGTTCTGGAGGCATTGCGTGTTGAGTGGCGGAACTCAACGCCGCACTTTGCCTCAACACACTCGACACATATATTTTATCTCCTCGAGTGTGGATCGAGCCCACAATAAGTCGACTCTATACCCCTGTCAGACTCTATGCCCCTGCGCCACGACTGGCCTCAGATAAATATAATCTAAAATAAAAATATTCAGTGAAAGAATGTTAAAATACACATTGATAGTCCGTTGTTATTTCCTCATAGAGTTTACCTTGTAAGACAGGATTCAATGAGTCCAGCATAACAAGTTCTAGGGATATTCCCCATACTTCATATGAATAGTTTATGTTAAACAGCAAATATTGCAGTAAAATGATTGGAAAATTATTAAAAATTGTTAAGAAATATAGTTAAAAATAAGAAGTAAATAAGTTTAAGAATCAATTACAAAAGGAGCGGGTTCGTATCTTGCTACGTTAGTTGTGTCATAGACTTTATTTAAAATAGTTTAGTATAATTTAGCTATTATGTATAATTGTTAAAAATTAAGTTAAGAAACTCCGTTCCTCATTTTCCACCAAATCGACGCGGCATTTGTTGAGTGCCGGAACTCAATGCCAAGCTTGATATATTGAATAAATGACAGTTCCTTTTTCCGACTTGGGAATCGAACCCGCAAGTTTCGCCTTACAATCACACGCTGCCCCTGCGCTACGACATCCTTGTTGACTTCATTATATGTAAATCATCCTAAGACTACCAATATAATTATATAGATATATAATTATTTAAAGATAAAAAAAATATCTAATTTAAATAATAGAATACTATGACCTCGCTAAGTCAATACGTACAGACTGATGGGCAGACAGCCGCCAAGGCCAGGAGGCAGATGATATTCACGCTCGGTCGCATTGCTAATTCTGAAACAAACGAAAAAGATTTTTAATAATTTATTTAATTAATTCAGTAATTTATATTCCTAATTTTTTTTTTTATTTTCACATTTCATCCTATATGTAGAATAAATTAACTCCCAACCCCCCCTTTACTGCTCCACAGTGGCCACAATATTTATTTCAAGTTATTCTTATTTTTTAGCTCTCACTGTATCCCCCACACGGCAGTATAAGTAGAGGGAACCTAGCCACCTACTTCCGTTCCCCACTTTCTGCCCAATTCTTGAGGGATTGCGTGTTTAGTGGCGAAAGATTTCATTCTCCTTTAGTGGAATTCGGACCTACAACCGTCGCGCTTACAATCTCTCGTTTGTGCCCCTGCGCCACGACTGCCTATTTACTGACTTACTGACTGTTATGTTGGTTACAATATATTGATTGGTTTGTGTTTTCCATTTTCAGTTTTATATTGTAAATTGCTTAATATAGAAATGTTATTTTATTTAAAATATATAAATGGACTTTAGTTAATAATAGATAATACTTCTAACTTTTATTTTTAGACGTGTTTAACCACCCGCAAGGTAGTTATAGCATCAAATAAAATTCATCATAGTATTCAAATTCGAACCCACGACTATTGCGTCAGGAACTCGGTTTTATTCTGATATGATCTTTTCGTACTCGTATCATAATACAATCAATCTTGAAACATTGAAAAATTTTAACTTTAAATTAAGAAACGCTTTAAGAGCTTTACATATACTAACTGAAAGGTGAAGGTGAAGTTGACATAAACAAATAGTTTTCAAAATAGAGTTTCATTCACACGTTAAACTTAACAATAACTCAGGAACACTCACAAATGGAAATTCATCGTGACAGTTTAAAATAGAACTTTATATTCCTTTGGAGAGCTTTAAATCATTTGCTTGGAACTTTCATATCGAATTCTATAAATCAAAGCACCTGTTTTATTTTACTTAAAATTGCACATTTTTCCAATTCATTTTTGTGAATTTTCTTTCATAAATGTGAGATGTTGCAATATAAAAAAATATATGTTAATGTGTTTAAAAATTCTATCTGCTGTAGGCAATTAAATATACATATTTTGAGCGTATAGTTTCCAAGAAATATATCGAATTTTTGTGATTTTCACACGATTTTTATCACGATTTTTAAAGAAAGAGTCAGATGCAAGAACGCACGACAGTTCGCGAGGCAATTAAAAAATCGTTGGCGGTAGCTTGATATAATAATTACTTCAACTGACAGACAGATACCACTTCAGCGTTCAAAAAATATATAAAACTAAAATATATACGCAATTAATCCGATTTATGAGTTTTATTTAAAATGGATATAGGTTCGTTTTTTAATAAAATTTCAATCATTGTATTTGTAGCTTATTCTAGATGATAATCACATAGGTATGTCGTGCATAAAAGGCAAATAGGATATTTTTTTCAACTTAAACTTGTTTATTACAACAGGTTGAATTTGAAAAAAATATAACATTTAAATGCACATAATTCTTGCTAGAATGTTGTAGAATAAAAATCACAATAAAACTTTATTCTTAAAAAAATATTAATTTATTTCATTACTTCAATAAAAAAACATCAACAAGCCACCAGTACTAATTAAATTATTAAATCTACTTACTAAATCTCTTACTAAATATTAAATTTGCGACCTCATCCACATCCTTCGAAATGACTTAAAGCGTGTGACTTTATAATTAGTACATAAAAAAATTTAATCAACGTATCATAAATCAATATAAACCTTAATAAAAAAAGATAATGACTTATTTGTAAATTAGCAAGAATGTGTGTTGAAATATGCTTATATAAAAAAAAAAACCAAACAAGCTGTCAAATGACAGTGCAATATGACATACGAGTTCCGTTGAATGACCTCAGTGCTTATTCTGTAATTTGTTACTTAATAATATTTTTTTGGTCCACGAGTCTCTCGTTTGAGGCAGTCGTGACTCAGTGGCACAAGGTCTGGGTTCGACTCCCACTGGATAAATTATTTTTATTTTGCTCTCTCTAGTAACAAGACATACGCGACGTTGTGTTCCGCCACTGAATACGCAACTCGTAAATTATATCGAAATTGCTTAACACTTGGTTTTCTCTAGCTACCATGCTATATGCGAGATACTTTAAAAAAATTGTGATAGACAGATGACAAAGAAAGCCTAATGTAAAGACTCTCCGTCCTCCATTTGCCGTCAACAACAAAATATATATATATATATATATATATATATATATATATATATATATATATATATATAACAATAGTACAATACAGAATAATATTTCACAATATTAGTAAAGTATCAGGAAAATTAGTTAATCTGTAAAAAAAATTAAAGCTATAAATTTTAACAAATTTATTTATTTTTTTAGTATAAAAAGAATATGCACCAAGAAATAAAAATTACATAGTTAAAAACCATTCATAAAACACTATGAAGTAATGATACAATAAAAATGACTTACGAACAATATAATTTAATTAGAAAATTGCAGTTTTCCGTATACCGCTTCGAATGAAACTAATTGAACAAGTCACGAATGTTCTATTTCCCAAGAATTAATAAATCTTACATAGATAGATGCAAATGGACCCGGACGTATTAATAATATTATAACAATAAAACTTATGTCATAAAAAAATAATTATAATAATTTATTCAATTGGAATATATATATATATAATGCAATTAAATATATCACAAAGCTATAACAGGAATTTACACTTGCATTAAGTACTTGTTTAAAAAAAAACTTTTTTTTAGGTACACCGTTCGGCGGAACTCAACGCCGTTATCTATCTAAAATTAAAGGTTGTTGGGGATATTTAGCTATTTTTCTATGTCAGTTTTTAGTGTGTATTACATTTTTTTTTTTTTGCATTTTTAAACAATAGTAGAAGTGATATAGACCGAAATGGTTAAATCACTGGCCGTTTCACATTTTGTAATCTATTGCGCTAAGATTAATCTACTCTTTATAAAATTTAAATTGTACAATACTAATTTCAACACAAAATAAAAAAAAATGTAACATATATGTACATTATAGTATGAATGCCAGATTATGAAATGGCATGTCTTATTAGCATTTTAAGTTAATAGTGGTTCATAATGGTTAAATATTGTAAGCTTTGTAAAAAATATATTTTCTTTAAATGTGTTTTGGTTTTGTTAGATTCACTTCTAAATTCATTTTTTTAGATTAAAAGCTAGTAGGTAAAAGCTAGCTAATAGTATATTTTCGAATATTTAGAGCTATTGCGTCACATCAAAACAAAATAAATTTTAAAAAATAATAAACTTCCAGAACAGCTATGCGAATTATATATTTTTTTGTTTTAGTTCTTATAATATATCGTAAACGGAATACGGAATAAGGCGCTGTCGCTGTTACGTCAAGCGATGTGTGTCAATGACGCTCGCATACATTACCGTACGATCAGCTGTTTATTGTATACTAGATGGATGTAAATGAAATATTAAGAAGGTTTATTATGGGAATGGATTTCTTAAATAATTTTGTATGTATTTATTGAATATATTTTTATTATTGCATTTGTTTTTTTTTATTTGTCTGTTTACATTTCATATGTTTAATAATAATCTTAATCAAAATAATTAATCTCATAGGTTTAATAATTTAATTCTTAAGATATGAGCGGAAAGAATTTAATTTTAATGTTTTATTCTTTTTAAGGTTCCATACCTATTAAGGAAAAAAGGAACCCTTACAAGATCACTTTGTTGTCCGTCCGTCTATCCGTCTGTCTGACTGTCTGTCTGTGTGTCAAGAAACTTTATCTCAAGGAAACTTGGAAATATCGAGTTGAAATTCAAACCATATACTCAGATCTAAAGTCCCATGATTTCATAAAAAAATTGTATTTCTACATTTACTTAAAAAAAAGGTATGACCGTTTATATTGCAAAAAACGCATATTTCGATACTATCACGGGAATCAAAATTCATAGGGTACTTCCGGTTGACCTAGAATTAAGAAATTTGGCAACTAGCATCTGCTGGTAGTACTAATTCAGGATAAAATCTAAAAACAATACATTTGTAGTAAAATTCTAAAAGCCTAGTCTTAACGAGAGAGGGAGGGGGGGAGGTTGCAAATAATACCCAATTAATATATAACTATTTTAATAATACTATATAATCTTAAAATGGTAGTAAAGCCTAGCTAGTTAAAGTGAGGTATCAGATGAAAGGGCTCTGGCTAAGCTTAGCAATTTTAGTTTATTTATTTTTTACTCTTTGGTTTTTTGGGCATGATATAATGGGAAGTTTAATTATTAATTCAAACGACATATCAGATGAGATAAAAAAATATGAGGATGTAATATCCGGCGTAGTGGTATTGATAATAATCATTTAATGTTGTTTTTTTTTAATTATTTCTAGTAAATCAATTTATTTTTAAAGTTTTTTTTAAGCATCGTGAACTGTAGTAATACTATATTTTCACGTGATACTTCTATAATCACAACACTCAAGTAAATAACAACGCCGCAGTTTTTATTTATAGCGTGTTTATTAATAAATAATAATATACCTATATTTATATTGTATATTATAGAATATAATATGTATGAAAATGAACTAAAAAAATTGGCAATCTAAATTAAATTGCTGAAATTTCAACAAAAACACCAAAAATTCCTTTATATTTTCTATACGCTGAAACTTTTAACCACTTACAATCAACTCCCGGAAAGCTTTTCACTTTTCGTTATAAAAGCTTAACAAAAGTCTCGTCTACATTGAATCAACTCTATACAGAATACTATGAAGAATATATGAACATTATATATATTTAAAAAAAATAAATCAGCTTCACGCTGTATCCCGCACACTGCAGGCAGAGGAAACCTAGTGTTAAGACACTCCGTTCCCCACTTTCTGCCGAATTCTAAAGGTATTGCGTGTTAAGTGGCAGAACTCAACGCTGCGCTTGTCCTCGATACCAGAGCGAAAAAATGGAAATATAAATTTAAGTAAATATTTCATCTCCTCGAGTGGGGATCAAACCCACAACCAGTCGGTTTTACAGTCACAGTACCCCTGCGCCACAACTAGCCTCTATATTTTTATATTATATATATATATATATATATATATATATATATATATATATATATATATATATATATATATTGAGTCTTATATCTTCCGGTAACCAAAACAGCCTAGTTGAAACTTCTTTAATCTTCATTATTTTTTTAGCATCTTCAAGCCTTTTCCCATTTGGGATGGGAGTATTTGTTTTATTGTTTGTAAATTTTTCTATGAACACTTTTTTATTGTTACTACTTTTATTTTGTTTACAATAAATAATTTTATTATCATTATTAACCTAGTGTTGAGACACTAAAACGCAGCTCAATTTTTTAAATAGCATGGTGAGTGGCGGAACACAACGCCGCGCTTCCTCGCTTAAGACAGAGATGAAAATAATTAATTGCTTGAAATTGAAATCCAACCCACTATCATCGAATGTACATGTAAAGTCAGACACAAACCAACTGCGCTACAATAGAATAATCTTAGACGAAGACACAAACCTTGAATAGATCAATTAACCTTTGAGTTAAATATTTTTTGACCTTAGAATTCTTTGAAAATGATAAAAAAGCAATATATGACTCATAGGTTATGTCGATGAAATATTATGTAATTTTGTTTAGCTATTAAGTTTATATATCTGCCGTTAATTTAATTTAATATAGTTAAAAATGCAGCTATCAGGTTTAGGCTGAGGGAACCTAAGTTTAAGCCTAGGTTCCCTCATGTGGAATGGGATATTTTACTTAAGTAAGATACAAACACAAGTCATTCTGCATTCTAAATTTGTAGCCGTACTTTCGAGATATTGTGTGTTGTTTGCGGAACTCAACGCCGAGCTTCGTCTGCCAGTGCCGGGAAATGAAAATAAATTAAAGCAAAACAAACAACAATATTTTAAAGAATACCAGTATCAATGCAGAAAGAAGTTAATACAAATTTTAATCTATATGTTGATTGATTAATCGAGAAATCTTAATTATGAACATCCGTTCTATGTATGAAGATTTTTTTTAAATTCTCTTTATTATGAAGAGAATGACATTATATTTTACTTTCAAATAAAGCAATTTTGAGAAATTTGCATTTTTATTACTATACGTACGTGACAAAGTTATTATTTTGAGGTGAATATAACATAATATTCTAATTTAAAAACTAATCTACGTCATTATAGGCGAATATAAAGTAGTTATCTACAGTAGTTGAAAGTAATTTAAATATTAGTCTACACAAAAGCGTCGAAATATGAACTACGTTCCTAAAAAGGATGACCTCTGTTTATCCCAATTACTAATTCTTTTTAGCTGTAGGCAGACATAACCTATTTAAACTTGGGGAACCTTTGTTTACTTCACGCAGTATCTTGCACACAGCAGTGAGCAGAGGGAACCTGGGAACCTAATTGTTTAGATAATTCATTCACCTCTTTTCGCCGAATTCTGGAGGCATTGTATGTTGAGTGGCGGAACTCAACGGACCGGACTTTGCCTCGTTACCAGAGCGTAAATAATTTTAAAATAAACCTAATAAATAAAAACATTTTTCCTTGAGTGGGAATCGAATCTAAAACAAATGGGAGAATTGGAAACTATTTATAGACATAAATGAGGATCGAATCCACAACCATCATTACCATTAGACACTGTTTCGCCTGTTTATTATAATAATTTAAAACACTTAAAGTTTTCAATTCACAAGAATATTTTACAACAAAATCTAAAGAGTAGATATCAAATTGAAAAATGTATATAAAAACAAAATATTATTACAACATTTTCATATAATCTTATTAAATAAGACAAAAACGTAAGAATACAGCTAAAAAGCAAAGGAAAAAAAATATTGGAAAAAAATCCTTTTAAGCTAATCTCCTTGACATTCCTTCCATAATAAACAATCAGATATGACTAAATCGAGTATGGATTTATAATGAGCGAGAATTGGAACTAATTGGCAAATCAACGGTCAATAGATTAACCGAGTGCTATTATTTGACAAGCGTTTGTCTGTACTTGTTTCGTATGGTTGTATGAGGAGGAAGAAAAGCATATATTTATACATTTTTGAATAGATTTTCTTGTATCTAAGCAAGATGGTAACAATGTATCCATTTTTTTATAGTAAAGTGTTATAACTTATTTTTTTTTCAACATTTTAAAGTGTTATTCTACACTTAGAAAAGAGAATCTTTTTTTTATTTTGAACGGTTTCTAAGAGGCGCGGCCGCGGGTTCTAATTCGCCTATGTACGTGTTTCTAAAATAATATTATTAAGTCAGTTAAATTTTTTATACTTAATGGAAGTATCGTATAAAATTGAAAACGATGCAAAATTTTTAAATGTTTTTCAGTCTTTTGTTTGATACTAATTGAGTAACGTCGACGTTTAATATTATATCAAAAATATCCAAACATTCAACAGGCGCGAGTAAAAAACGTATTGTAATTTTGTTTTATATTCAATTTAAATTGTTTTTTTTATTTGAATACATTTTTATAACAAAAAACAATAAAGTGATTTATAATAAAAAAATATATTTACCAAAACTATATAATATATTTGAAATTTAGATAACCTCAAAGGGACACAAAAATCTATTAATTAACATGAACAATATACGGTTAACTTACCATTTGGATTGATTTTCTTTTCTATCAAAAACTTGTTTAACGTAATAACTCTTAATTTAACTTAAAATGTTCTAACAAAGAATCTATATGAATAAAACTTGAAAAAAAAATTGTGAGCAACGCCTAGTAAAATATAAATAAAAAATTATATTAACATGACAATCCTTTCCATTAAAAACGCACGCACTCCTTTATAGAAACATATAATATTGCACTTTCACTTAAATATTATCAAATTTACCTAAAACATAAATAAATAGATAAAAACTCATTTTTTCAAGACAAAATCCATTTGTCGATACCATTCAATTTTAATTACTAACTGATAATATAACTGCGCAAACTTGACCTCAGTATAAGTGAGGTGTGATCCGTAAATAATTATTTATACAATTTTAATATGGGAATTTACGTTTGCTTATGTTAGTTTACGTAATATAGCACCAGGATATATACAGAAAACTTAGTGTCAAAACACTTCGCTCTCCACTTTCCACTTCGATTAAAAATATTGAGTGTTGAGTGCAGATGCTTAACGCCGCATTTAATGTAATTCTTAGATTTTATAGAACGACATCGAATTGCATTTGTCCGACTGACAGTCCGACACTGTTCCACTACGCCACTGTGGTCTCAATATAATAATCATTACAGTAAATATCTTTTTATTATTATTTATTATAATTTTAATGATTAAAATTTATAAAATCAGTGTTAATAAAAAAAAAATAAAGTAATTTAATATTATTAATAATAATAAATCTTGATTAAATTGAATTAAATCTACGTTAATAAAGAAAATATAGTAATAAATACATATCATAAATAATCCTTATTAACATTTAACACACATTCTAGATTTAGATCATAAATTATGACGCACTCATAGCGCAGTGAGTTTATAACGGTACTAAATATCATTCTGGATTCTAGCAAGACAAAATGCGGCGTTATGTTCCGCCACTCAAGAGGTGTGGAAAGCGGGAGCGATAAGCGATGGCGTGGAACAGGAGTGGCAGAACTCAACGCCGCGCTTAACCTTGACACCAGAGCGAAGAAATGGAAATATAAATTTAAGTAAATATTTCATCGAATGGGGATCGAACCCACAACCAGGCGGTTTTACAATTACACCTCGTGCCGCTGCGAAACGACTGGCCTCATTTATAAACATGTATTAAAATAATAAAAAAAACAATTTTAATTGAATATAAAAAAAAATACAGTACGTTTCGCACTCGCGCCTGTTGAATATTTCTGTATATTTTTGATATAATATTAAACGTCGACGATACTCAATTAGTATCAAACAAAAGACTGAAAAACGTTTAAAAATTTTGCAACGTTTTCAATTTTATACGATACTTCATTAAGTATATAATTATATCTGAGTTAATAATACAATTTTAGAAACGTACAAAAATTTTAAGCTAGCGAAATTGGAACCCGAAGTCGTATATATATTATTACTGGGTTCTCTGTCCCTAGCCTGCAATTTATGAGTTGAGCTAAAAGTCAAAAATCATCATCATCATCATTATAGATAAAAAGAGAACTTTCCTAATTTCAAATAAGTAATAAAAACTTCTAAAGTCACGATTATCGACTTTACACAAGAGCGATAAAACAAAACCATTACTTACTTCGAGTCGAAATTTTATTATTTTAAACAATTTACGACCGAATCATTCAAGTTTTGACAATAAATTCTAAATAAAGATAAGATAAAGTTAAATCCTTAAGTAATTGCTTGTGAATGACATTATTCAATACATTCTAGAATTTTGGGTTATATGGATTTATATTTATATTTCTATGAAACTATTGATTTCTCGTGGCTTTGCTTAGTAGTGGATTCGGTAATAGTGTAACTATATGTTTGTATATAATATTTTTTATAGTTTCACGCTGTATCACGCACATATCATGGCAGAGTGAGCCTAGGATTCTTGTTTTAACACATACCGTTCCCATTAAAGCAGATCTATTATGTCCCAAGTAGCGGTACTCAACGCCGTTCTTTGCATCGCTACCAGAGCGAGGAAAAGAAAATATTTAATATTAAATTTTCTCGAGTGGGAATCGAACTGACAACGTCACGTTTACAGTCGTACGCTTGTGCCCCCGCGCCATAACTGGCCTGAATGTATTAAATAATTATATTATTCTCGGCATGAGCTATTCTAAAAATGTTACGTTAACTTATAAAAATTTACCGCCTTATGCGAAAATATATATAATCAAGTTTTTTTTTACTTTAACGAAGACCAAATCAAAGCATTTTAGCTTCACGCTGTATCCCGCAAATAGCAGGTTAAACAAAAGGAACCTTGTGTTAAAACACTTCGTTCCCCATTTTCCGCCAAATTCTGAAAACATTGCGTGTTGCATGGCGGAACTCAACGCCGCGAAAATCAAAACAATTTTTTTACAATTAAATCTATTAATAACTATAAGTTAATAATATACATTTATCTAGTTAAAGCATTAACTGTATCCATCACAGTCAGTGGTTAGATGCATAGTAATATAAAAAAGGGAAAAAACCAACATCTTTGCAGTCTACTGCGGACTAACGGATACCTGTTCTAGCGGCGCAATTGCAATTGAATCAATTATTCTTATTAATTTGTATGTAGAGTGTTGTTGGTAGTAACTTAGTGAACTTTTAAATTAAATGAAAAAAAAACGTATATAGAAAACGTGTAAAAGTTGGAACGTAGCGGGATTTGAACCCACGCCTCTTGGAATTCGTCTTAAAGTATTTTTCTTTCCTTAGTGTCGAATTCTTGTTTAGCAATGTTGTATGGAATCAATAGGATATCAGGATATCAGCTTCACGCTGTATCCCGCACACACCAGGGTAGCCAGAAGGAACCTAGTGTTAAGACACTCCGTACCCCACTTTTCGCCGAGTTCTGGAGTCATTGCGTATTGAGTGGCGGAACTCATCGCAACGCTTTGCTCCGAAACCAGAGCGTAGTAATGAAAATATAAATGTAAATAAATATTTCTTTTCCTCAAGTGGGGATCGAACCCACAATTAATCGATTTAACAGTCACCTTTGTGCCCCTGCGCCACGATTGGCCTCGATATATAACTACAGATATATCATTTTTCAGCTTCGGTTAGATTTTCTTAATCGCGTAAAATAATGGTACAAAAAAGACAATCACGCAGAAAAATTAATTATAAACTGGTATTTTTATATATATTGTTTGTCAAAACATGATAATAATAAAAGTAATTTTTCATTAGAAACTTGATGGGTTTTTACTTACATCACAAGTGAATCATAAAATGTTACTGATAATATTAAAATTGTAATTATAATATTGTTATCTCAAAATTATATTTTGGGTAATTTCCTGCATTTTATATTATTTTATATGTACTTATTAATAACTGATTAAATTACGCCTACTTTTATTAAACTTGAACCACAACTCAAAAATGAATAACCTATATATTTTTCTATCTAAAGTGGTGAGGCCTAGTCGTGGCGCAGCGGCACAAGGTGTGACTGTAAAACCGACTGGTGGTGGGTTCGATCCCCACTCGAGGAGATGAAATATTTACTTAAATTTATATTTCCATTTCTTCGCTCTGGTGTCGAGGTTAAGCGTGGCGTTGAGTTCTGCCACTCAACACGCAATGCCTCCAGAATTCGGCAGAAAGTGGGGAACGGAGTGTCTTAACACTAGGTCCCCTCTGCCTACCCTTCTGTGTGCGGGATACAGCGTGAAGCTGATTTAATTTAATTTATCTTAAGCGATTTTCTTTAAAAATGTTAAAAATATCCGTATAGTTTAATGTAAATAAATGTTTATTTTAATATAGCATCATATGTTATAACATACATTATAAACTTTATTTATAATAGTGGTAAAATTGAAATAAAATTATTAACTTGAACTTGAACTTGAACTAAGTAAAGATTGTAATATGTTTTTTTTACAATATAATAAAGAAACGTCAATGTCATATTTAAGACGACTCTATCGATCCAAGCTTATTACAGCTTATTGTAGGGTTTTTTAAATTATAGAGTCAAGTTTTTTAATTTGTCTTCATAACATTACAATATTTTTTCAGCTTCACGCTGTATCCCGCATACAGTAGCAAGAGTACGCAGAGGGAACCTAGTATTAAGAAACTCCGTGCCCATTCCCCCCAACATTTAAAGATATTGGTTGTTGTTAAAACTCAACGCCGCTCTTTGTCTTGTTAACAAAACAAGAAAACGAAAGTATTATAAAATTAATTCACTTGGGAGGGAATCGAACCCGCAAACAACAAACAACCAGAGCTGTGTCACTGTGCAAAGACGGCCTCATAAATAGAAACGTTTTTTATGTTATTAAGGCCGTCGTAGCGCAAAGGCAGAACCGTCCGACTGTAAACGCAACGTTAGATGGTTAACACTATGTTCCCAGGTTCCCTCTGCCTATCCTACTATAATAATACTACAGGATACAGCGAGCAGCTTAAAAAATGCTATTTATGACAATAAAAAATATAACTTATTGCAAAATAAATATAAGGATATTACTATATAAATGAACATATTTTATGATTTCATAATTTAAAACAAACAAACATACATACATCATATATAACATTAAAACGGATGGTATCTTAATAGCTCTGTTTATTCTCGGCCCTAAGTTTAAATCACGTAGTGTTGGGAAACTACAAGGTGAAGTACCTACTTATAATATGATAACTTTATGACATATTTAAGGAGCATGTTTGAAGTAAAAATGGATTTTACACAGATTTTAGTGTTTAATGTGTTCTTTATAATGCAAAGCATAGTTATTTTTTAACATTTTATGGAATATATTATATTAAACAAGTGATAAAAAACAAGCACTGTATCCGGCAGGACGCAGAGGGAACCTGCAAACCTAGTGATAAGGTGCTCTGTTCCCATTAAAACACTTACGATTCCCATTTTCCGCCAAATTCTGGAGGATTTGCGTGTTGAGTGGCAGAACTCAACGCCGCGCTTTGCCTGGACACCAGAGCAAAGAAATGGAATTAAAAATTTAAGTAAATATTTCGAATAAAAATAGAAATATTAAATATTTAATTTCCTCGACTCGGATCGGAATCGAACCCCCAGCCTATCGTGTTTACTGCGCACCACAACTGGCCGCAAATAGTAAATTTATGAAAGTAAAAAAAATATATAAAAATTATAAATCCAGAACAAAAATAAATATGATTTGGAAACAGCGGTGCAGTCTAACTTGTTCTCGTACTTTGAAAATTGCATTTACAAACAAATTCAATTTTATTATAGCTTTGAAGTTTTCTATCGAATAAACTATATGGAACTAAATGTAAAAGTAATAAAACTTATTAAGAGTGTTTTAAGATTTCAAACTAGATATTTCTTACCTTAGTGAGGAAATTTTCATTTTCGAGTTTTGAAAAATTGTGAAATTAAATTTGATTATTTCTTGTTACATATAGGACTTACACCAATAGTATCTTAAAAAATAAAATATACACTTATATAGTTACAGTTATTTACTTTTCATCTATTTATATCAAGATATTTTTGATTTATTCATTACAAAAAAATCTGTTTGTGTGTTTTCTGTCTTTTGTTCGAAATTAAAATCCATGCCATTCAGTGTTACACACGTTTCTTTAGATGTTAAATCTAAATCTATGTCTCTATTGGCAACACCAAAATATCTATAAAAAGGTTATAAAATGAGAAAAAAATATTGATTTAAAAAATAATCTACACAAAGTTGTTAAATCAACACGAATATTTTGACACTGCTTATTTACTTTTTTTGTAACTATACACAATCTTACTTAATATTTACTATCATAGTAATGTTAAATATTGCATGGCTGAGCCATCATATTTCTAATTCGGTGCAACAACGACATAATTGCACTATATAAAAAAAGAATTTAAATATATTAACGTTTAGGTATATAGTTTTAGGTATATACTATTTAAACTTTGATTTTTTTCTCTTACAATATATCAAAGAGTGCATCTAAATGTGTCGTTATCATGTATAGATGAAAACAGATGAAAGCGAAGAGCTCAAGGTCGAGATCAGGACATGTCTCTGAAGAGATCTACCTACATAAATCCCAGTGGTGAACAATAACAGGCTGATGATGATAATAATAATGATTATGATAGTCGTCATCATCATCATCCACATGATGTGATGGTGACAATGATTATAATGTAGTGGAAACTAGTAAATGAACGAGATAGTAGCGCTATTACGACAAAACAATGGTTTTCAGTTCAGATTCACTAGAAGTAATTTTATATTGGATTCTTTTTCCAATGTATCTATATAATATCATCTATCTATTAATACGTGAAGCAAAAGCTTTGGACCCCTTTTTTACGAAAATTACGCGGAAGTATCAAATTGAGCATTTAAGGAGTATGAAATTGAGCAAACTTATAGATTATATTTTTTTTTAAGTTCTTTGATTTTCACGATTATTACACATTTGTATGATAGGAGAGCCGAGGCGGGGACTTCGTGATTTACTAAAGCACAGCTTTCTTCCGCGGATACCTTGTACTTGTACGGTTAAGTACTTCCACCAAATATGAGCCCCACATATATATCAGTCCGTCTAGGACAAAGGACCAGATTAGTAAATAAAAATAGATCATATGAAATACTCGAGCAAAAAAAACACTTACAAAAAATATAATAAATAAATGTTAATAATAAATTATATATAAGACAACTTCTGTCTGACCCATGATTACTTTGAGAAATTATAGTTTTTACATTAAAAAATAAGAAAGCTTCTATATATAAATTAAGCTCACACTTTTAATATATAACCTACAAATAAGTTGGAAAATAATTATTTCTAGAAACAATTTAGTTATTTACGAAACTGTTTATCAAATCAGTTTAAAAGCCCCTAGGGGCTTATTTGCGGAACCCTAACTAGTTTTAAAGTACTGTTGATTTTAGCCACAACCGTCTGACATGAACTTCCATGGAAACGTCCTAATTGCTTATACAATGACTTTTAACGCAACCATGGAACAGTATTTGAATAAATGGTTATGGGTTTGATCCCCATTTGAGACATTTATAAGGTATACGAAAATAATTTTCAGTTATAAGTTAAGATAAGACAAAGCAAGAAACTTAACACGCAATGTCACAAATTCGGAAAGTGGAGATAAGAGTGTCTTAAAACTATGTGCTCTCGGCCACTCTGCTATACGCGAGAAATGCCTAAAGCTTCAAGCATGAAGGTTTTCAACCTACGTACAGTCTACGTATTTTTTTAAATTAACCCGTAAAATATTGTATATACATAGATGATATTCTACCGATCCATATAGCTGCGATATCCTAGCTCAGTCAGCCCAGTTCTTCTATTTAATACACGTAATATCCGTCCCCGTTAAGTCACTGAAGTTCCCTAATTTAATAGGTGTCAACCCCAAATCTTCGTGTTGAATGACGGAACTCAACGCCGCGCTGTACCTCGACACCAGAGCGAAAAATGAAAACATAAATAAAAAATAAATGCAAGATAATTTCTTCGAGTGGGGAACGTACCCACAACCAGTCGTATTTCCAGTCACATACTTGTGCCCCTGCGCCACGACTGGCCTTAAAAGATAAAAAAAATATATATAAATAATACGTAAAACATAATAATGTAGTAAAAAAAATATTTGTAAAAACAAAAACCCCGACTGCATCAAACTAAAAAGAAAATAAACAAGCCCAATAGTTTATTAGGATTAACAGTCGGGACCTCTTTAAATTATGCGGCGTTCCTGGTAAAGATTTTATTGTTTGAAGAATTACTTATAGGCCCCGACTGTTAATCCTAATAAACTATTGGGCTTGTTTATTTTCTTTTTAGTTTGATGCAGTCGGGGTTTTTGTTTTTACAAATATTTTTTTATTTTTCATTTTTTTGTTAGAATTTATTATGGTAATGATAATCATGATATACCTTTTTGAAATCCTGAAATTGAGCTCTTGAATTTGATACCCCTATTGTAGTATTCGAAACGAAAATATTTTTTCTCACTAAGTCCAATGGCGTACCACAGCCACCATGATTATTTTTTATGAACGTCACCTATCTAAGAACACTTGGGCTGCTAATACAAATCTAACGATACCTCAAATATGTAAATCCGTTCAGCGGTTCTGGAGATACGAGGTAATAAAGAATATTACATACATACAAGATACGCGCGAAAAACATAACCCTTCCTTAGCAGTCGGGAAAAAAACTAATAAATTACACAAATTATACTTCGTCCAATGCTTACGATTAGTTGAAATTAAAAATATAAACTATAGTAAAGTAAATGTTGAATGAAATATGAATTCCTATTATGGTGTTACCGGTTTCCTTTCTAATCACGTGCTACACACGTTTGAGCCAGACCAAAGATGCAATATATAATATAGTATTCACTATATACTTTTTTATAGCTTTGCTTTTCTAATATATTGTTTTTTTTTTATTCCCTCAATCTGGTAACGAGGCAAAGCGCGGCGTTAAGTTCGCTACTCAACGTGCAATATATGAAGAATTTGATGAAAAGTGAAGTACAGTGTCTTAATGAGGAACACACAGTCTTATTACTAGGTTCCCAGATGCCCTCTGACTACCCTGCGGGATATAGCGTAAAGCTAAATAAACAAGAAACATGCTACTGATTGCATGCTTCCAGAATATTTGATAAGAAGTAAATAAAAGTCGCTACATCCCAGAGATCTTTTTAACATATATATAAAAAAAAAATATGTTACATTATGATTGAGCAATATCTAACAAATCACGTGTCAAATCGAGGAAAAATATTGTAATTAAATTCTTAGAAAATATTTCACTCTAATAACACCTTAGCTTCCTATGGGTCACGTTGCTTCGTTTAGAGACATGGCTTTCCCCTTTTCAAGGTTATTGAAACTATAAGAATTATTTCTTGGTTATAATAACTAGTATATTATACATAACAATAACAATAATATTTTTTTATTATCATCTCACAAAGCTTGGTTATAATAAATATACATTTGACTAAGAAACCAGTGGTGAGTGGTAATAACATATATACATGGTGGAAGTGTCAGCACCACTTTAAAAGAAACCACAGTTTTAACTACTCTATAAAAGCCTAACACAATTTTGCTTTTTTTCCAAAAATTAAAAGTAATTTTTTCAAACAAAATAAGTAATAAAACTATTTTTGTAATATAAATTTACGCCATTTGTCAAGAACGACGCACGCACACATAAACCTAACAAGTGGAAGGGAAGGGAAAGCCTCATTCCGAAATCGAGTCATGGGTATTGGCGGCAAAGTTCAAAATTGATTAATTAACCTTTAGCAGTATTTTTGTAGAAGTATGTGTTTACGTTATTGGTATCTATGCGTAACTGCGTCACACGAAATACAGGTATGGATAAATATCGTGAAATAAAAAAAAATCCTACGTCTAAACTGTTGAGGTAACTTGATTCATTTCTTTAGGTATGGATTTAAAATATTTTATCCTATATGCTGTTCCCGTAAAAGACGCGCTGACACTTCCACCCTGTATATATATTAATTTATACTATTTCTTATTGTGTGTGTTTTTAAATCATACTAAACACGTGATCTATATGGAAATCTCACACGCGATATCAATTTACTTTTAACGTAATACAGCTTCACGCTGTATACCGCATACAGTGTTAAGACAATCTCTATTTTCCGCCGAATTCTGAAGGCATTGTGTGTTGAGTAGCAGAGGAGTGAAGAAATTAAAATATTAATTTATATAAAATTTTTCTCGAGTGAGGATCGAACCTACAACAGTCACAAAGTTGTGCCTGCACCACGGCTGGCCCCAGATTATTTTAACAAAATGAATAAAACCTATCTCTCAAATATTTTAGATATATTCATTCCCTAATTCTCAATTGCGCAAATTAAGTAATCATAAGTTTAATTGAAACGGAAATCGAAATCAAAACTACAGCCTTAGAAAACGAATAAATTATACTGACCCACTTTAATAAGACCAATATCAATTTAATTTACATAAACAAAATTTAATCTAATCACCGTATTAATATTGAGATGAATGAGATAAAAGTTTTTTATAGCTACCGGCGAAGCTATTAAAAACTCCCACATTTCACATACGGGGGAATCCCCCGAATGGGGAAATGTAAATTTCTTTCGCGATTAACCAAAGTCGTTATACATTCTTAAAGTATCCACTAGAGGATAATAATGTTTGTAAATATATTTATTGTAATTTTGTATTTTCTTCTAATTTGGATAAAGATCTTGTTGAATTTATTTTAATAAAATATTTACTTAAATTTATATTTCCATTTCTTCGCTCTGGTGTAAAGGCTAAGCGCAGCGTTGAGTTCTGCCACTCAATACACAATGCCTCTAGAATTCGGCAGAAAGTGGGGAACGGAGTGTCTTAACACTAGGTTCCCTCTGCCTACCCTGCTGTGTGCGGGATACAACTTGAAGTTAATTAATAAATTTAATGTATTTGAAAACAAATACCTACTAAAATATATAAGATTTAACATTAAAATACAAAAAAAAATTATAACTTGAAATTTTATTACTATTTTTACATATTAGTTAGTCATGGCATTTGATGAGATCCTAATTTAATTACAAAAATAACTGTAATATATGATAGAAAACATTTATATATTTTTACTTCTTTAAACAATATAAAGAAAAAACACTATGATGAGACTTAAATATAGATTTCGTACATAATAATGTATGAAAAATAAATAAGTTACCAAACTAAAAATCAAATCTAAAACCATCACAAAGCTTAAAAAACACAATACAAAGTCACAAGAACTAAACAAAATATTAAAATTTAAATTTCTCAATAACATTAACATTTCATTTACCTTTAAAACCTTAAATATATTCTACGTTGGTACACGTTGGTAACAAAACAAATAAATTCTACTCTAATCTATTAAAAACCTTGACACGGCTGTACGGCTAGTATGTGATAAGTGATGGGACGACCCCAGCTAGTGTCGTAACACTAACAATAGGGAGGAAGGGAGTCAAATTATCGGTTAATGGTCACCTCAGTACCAACATAGTCGTGATGTCGACCAATGGCACCTAATACGTATCGTATATTATTTGAAAGTATAAGCTTAGCGCAGCGGTATCTGACTGTAAACATGACGGTTTTGGGTTCGATTCCTTTAAAGAGAATAAATTATTTTAATGTTCTCATTCTAGTGTGACAGAGCGTGGTTTTGTATTCACGACTCGGCGTGTTGTGTGGGGGAATGTCTCGAAATTTGGTCGAAAATTGAGATATAATCTTAACAATACAGTGTACAGCTCAATAAAATATTATACTAATAAACTATTAGTTAAATTTCAAATAATTTTAAATAATGATTTTATGTTGATATTTTTTACACATTACCATATGTGTTAAAAATATTAACTTAAAACCAAAAAATATTAAATTAAAAATTACAATTTAATTAGGTATGTTCAATGCAAGCAAAATACTTCCTCTAGAGTTCACTTTATCTATTATAAAAAAATCTATCTTGAAAGAATCTTTTATGATTGTTAACGTGAACTTTAACATTAAATATACAAAGGGTATATTTACAATAAGAAAAGTTAATTTAAACACTTTTCTCTTCGCCACAAACCAAATCTGACCACGTTATATAATAACGTCGACATACGAATAAATTAAATTTGTTAATTAACCTTTTTGACCTATCGCACTATTTCTCTATTGACGAACTCCAGACGTGCGACTGTAAACGCGACAGGTTGTGGGTTCGATTCCCAATCGAGGAAATGAAATATTTATTATTTTAGTTTCCTTGTTCTGGTAAGGAGGTAGAGCGCAGCTCTGGGTTCCGGCAACACGCAATCCTCCGGGAATTCCGCAGATTATGAGAAAAGGAAGTATGTAACAGGTACTTTTACATGGTAAAAACTTAAACTCAAACTAAAATAATCTAATTAATATTTGGATGTCTATAATCAATATAACTAGAACCTACTTGATCATGTATGAACATAGCTTCAAATGAGATATAAGCTATACAGAGAACGGAAAACATTTAAAATAATAATATTTTATTAAAACAGTGACAATGAAGTAAATAAATTATAATCCGTTAATTGTTAACATTGTATATATTAATAATTTTAATGATAATAAAATATTTTACGCCAAGGCCGAGACCGTCGTGGCTCATTGGGACAGCATCTGACTTTAAGCGCATTGGTTATGGGCTCAATCCCCACACGGAGGAAGTATGTTTAATTCATTTTCATTTCTTTGCTCCGATAAACAAAATGCGGCATTGAGTTCCGCGTCTCAACTCAACATCCCATGTCTCAAAAATTTGGCGGTAAGGGATACCGTCGTAGCGCATGGGCGACAAGCTTGTGACTATAACTTACCACAGTTATAGGTTCGATCCCCATTCGGAGGATTAAATTATTTATTAGTATTTTCATTTCTGCGCTCTGGTACCAAGTCACCCGCCACCCATCACGCATTGCCTCGAAAATTAACAAATCCATCTGCCTAGCTCTATGCGTGAAAAAGCGTGAAGGTGTTTTAATGCGTGAAGCTGATTATAGAGTATACTAATCGTGAACAATGCTATATATTATAGTTTAGTAGATACGTTAAACAAACGAACTAAGGATAATTGCTATATTTTTGCAATTCAAGTTAAAATTTGAAATTCAATTGTCAGTAATAACATCTGTCCTTTGGATGTTTTATTCATTTATATGTTCTATAAATAGAGTTTTATGTAGATAGAGAAGAATAAGGAGCAAGAAAAAATTATATACGTTGAATTTTTACATCGATATAGATAATTTCTTTTGGTATAATTTTTGTTTATGCTTAGATATATTTAAATATATTTATTACTTACTAGTTTTTAATATAAAA
Source organism: Heliconius erato x Heliconius himera (assembly GCA_013421005.1). NCBI lineage: Eukaryota > Metazoa > Arthropoda > Insecta > Lepidoptera > Nymphalidae > Heliconius > Heliconius erato x Heliconius himera. The sequence continues at coordinate 10,984 of JAATLQ010032028.1, read as the reverse complement.
AAAATTAAAATCATTGTCAAAGTATTTCGATGTAGCTTAATTAAAACGTATGGCTTAGTGGTCAGCGCTTGGACAGTTTCCAAGAAGCGCGGTTTCAAATATTTATTTTCTATATTATATTTATTTTCTAAACAAATATCGCTCAATATCTTGGTATAAACAGAAATATGAAGATTTGTCACCAGATTATCTTTGTCTAAAATACAATAATAATATGATAAGTAGTTGTTAAGTAATTTAAATATAGGGTTAATTATCATGTAGACACCTACAACTAGTCGAAAGTGAGAGTTGATTTTGTACCGGTTCTTTAACTTTAAATCATCTATCACGCTTTAATTGATACTGAATTAATTTGATGATTTATTTAAAATTTTGATTTATTATTTGCATTTATTAGTAATTGATTTATCATTTAAAATAATTAATAAAAATTATATTCGTTTGTCTTTTTTAAATGTTTGATTATATTATTAAAAAAATAAATTATTACATTATATTTATAATATTTTTAAAAAATTAAAGAAATATTAGAAAATATAATATACTATAATTAATTAATAAAAAATAAACGAAATATAACTTACATATTATATACAATTTAATAATTATCCACAAATAAAATAATCCAGTACACTATTAACTAACCCACAGACACAATTTAATTTAACTAATTGAAATTAAATTTATCATACGAGTATATCGCGAACATTTTCGCTCGCGAACGCCACAAGTGGATGGTAAACGCTAAATGACCATATCACCTGTTGAACGCATCTTACGTACTGTGTTATAACAAAAAATATAACCCTTTTCAGAGCAAAATATACTCTATTTCTTATATTTAAGTTTGTATTTATACTTAATAATATAATGTAGATCCCCGTCCTATAGATCATTAATTGATCTATAGATCCGCAGATTGTCATAAGCGTACAATAACGTTTGATTAATAATATCCGTATCTTTTATTTGTTTTTATTTGTTATATGACTAATATATTGGAAAAGGATCGTTTTTTTATATCATATTGTATATAGTATTATTATTATCTTTTAAGTAATTTTTAATAGTTAAATATATTGTTTAGATATAGATTAGATAAAAATTGATTCTATATGGTAAATCGTTAAATAAATGTAACCAGTTACCGACGTGCACTTACATAAATATTTTACTTTTTCTTCTAGACAAAAAGAATCGGGACAGTTATGTATTGAGAAAATACATAATTCTTACAGTAAGAATGCAAGATGCATTCTTTTTAAGAAAAGATAATCTTTTTAGGATTCCGAACCTTTTAAGGAAACAAGGAACCCTTATAAGATTTATAAGATCACTCTGTTGTCTGACCGTTTGTCTATCAGTCTGGTTCACGCGGGGCATTCCCCCGCGATCGCTATCACTTCACGAGCGTCCATCAAAGCTCGTAATTCTAATCTTCAGGGGCGAGCTACACTCGCCCCTCCCAGCCCGGTGACACTGTCAAGACCATTCCAGGTCAACAGCATTAAGTCCAGTCGAAAAAAAAAAAAAAAAACTATCAGTCTGGTAAGAGCCTTTATCTCAGGAACGCTTGGAGATATCGAGTTGAAATTCAAACCATATACGCAGATTTACGACCCCATAATTTCAAAAAAAATATATTTCTACATTTACTTAAAAACAAGATATGGCCGTTTATATCGCAAGAAATCAAAGGAATCAAAATTCGTAAGATTCTTCCTGTTGACATAGAGTTAAGAAATTTGACAGCTAGCACTGGTCTACTGGTAATACCTAGTTCGGGAAACGGCACTGCAGGTTGCGTGATGGCACTCAAAGCTTGTCTTACCGAGGAAGAAATAAAAAAAATGCATTTCTGAATGGAAATCGAACTCATAACCACCATATTTACAGCAATATACACTTACAATACAACATTCAAACAAGACGATTCCCTTGAGAATATTAAAACTAGGTACATTCTATTTCTATATACAAAAAATGTATTATGTTAAGACATAAACACTACGTGCTAGTCCATACATATATACATAAACTCCAAGTAAATTATAAGTAACTGATTTTATTGCCTTAAAGTCCTTAAAGGTGTCGTAAAATATCTTCAACATTTTCAAAGTAAAATAAATACAAACTGATAATGTGGAAAATATTTGTTTTAAATAATAATATTGCTCACGTAGTGCACCGTCGTGGTGCTTTTTAAATTACATTTCGTGTTTTAAAGCAAAATTTACGTCGTAGTAATTCTTTTTGTATGGTACCGTTCTTTGATATATAAATAGTTGAATTAAACTTTTATAAATTGATTAAAAATAAAACAAACTATAAAATTTTATATCTTAAATGAACAGATTTTTTTTAGTAGGCAGAGAGAGCTTAACACTAAGTTAAGACACTCCGCTTATCACTTTCTGCCGAATTCTGGAGACATATTGAGTGGCGTAAGTCAACGCCGCGCTTCCGCGCCGCACCTCGACACTAAGTGCAGAAATGAAAACATTAACTATTTCATTTCTTCGAGTGGGAATCGAATCTACAACCTGTCGCGTTTACAGTCACACGCTAGTACTCCTTCGCCAAGACTGGCCTCGAAAGATATATTAGTTATTATATTAAAAATTAAATTAAATTAAATCAGCTTCACGCTGTAACGCACACAGCAGGGTAGGCAGAGGGAACCTAGTGTTAACACTCCTGTTCCCCACATTCTGCCGAATTCTGGAGGCATTGCGTGTTGAGTGGCAGAGCTCAACGCCGCGCTTAACCTCGACACCAGAGCGAAGAAAAGGAAATATAAATTTAAATAAATATTTCATCTCCTCGAGTGGGGATCGAACCCACAACCAGTCGGTTTTTACAGTCACATCTTGTGCCGCTGCACCACGACCGGCCTCTTTTATTATATTATATTAGTTATTATATTTATTTAAGTTATTTAAGTTAGTATATTTTTTCATTTCGCACCTGACGTCTAACGTTTACGAATATCCCCGTAGGTACTATATGAAGGAATAAGCGGCTTTTATAAAAAGGGTCACGTGATAATCTCAAAGACCTTCTAAGTAAAAACCTTTCTCGTATATCTTATCTATGGGCCTTTGACAGGTATTTGAATAATACATTTATATTATTGCACTTTTGGTAGGTACTAGCTTACCTATAAAAATAAACAGGACTGACTGACTGTAAGCACTATAGTTGTGGGTTCGATTTCCACTGGTGGGATTAATTCCACTGGTGGGACTGGTGTCATTGAGTTCAATTACACAACACGCAAGGCCTTGAAGATTAGATGGAATGTTGGAAATAGATTGCCAGCACTGTTTTCTTCGCCTGCTCTATAGGGGCATCATACAGCGTGAAGCTGACTTAATTATCTATGGTAGCTTAACTTTCATTAATATAAATAAGTTTATAGCCCCCGGCCTTCGTTTCACAAGAGCATTAGCTTGACTGTAGTAGCGACGGTTGTAGGTTCGAGTCTCACTCGGGGGAATGAGATTTTTTTATTTCATAGGTAACGAAGGTGGGGAGCTCAGGTGTCTTAATGAAGAACGGAGTGCTTTAATACTAGGTTCCCAGGTTCTCTCTGCTTACTGCTCAGTGCGGGATGTAGCGTGAAGTTGAAAAATAATAAAAAATATATTATTGTTAACTTGTAACATTATGTTGCATTCATCACGTGGATATTAAATGTAAGCGAACGATTGGAGCAGTGCAAAAATACGTAAAATGCACTCTTCACATATTATTACCCTATTTTTAAATATTTTTTAAAGTGTTATTCCACACTTAGGAAAGAAAAATACATACAATAAAAATTTTAACGTAGCGGGACTCGAACCCGCGCCTCCTGGAAACCGACCTGGGTCGAGTCCCGCTGCGTTAAAATTTTTATACGTTTTCTAAATAAGTATTATTATTACCCTGTTTTATTCTTCTACCTATACCGGTAAAAAGACTATAAGTAGCTCTTTTTTCTATACAAACTCATCCATCTTTCAGACAAAAATACACTATAATAATGTAGCGCTACACTTATTTAATAAAGTATTTTATGTAATTGGATTTTTTATTCCTATTAATTACATTGTAACAATTAAGAATATGTACTCATACAACTTTTTGTATAATTAAAGTTATACATTATCTTTTTTTCTCGTCATGTATTTATTTTTTAACATATAGAAGAATGTATTATATACTTCGAGGCCGTCGTGGCCCAGGGGCACAAGGGTGTGACTGCAACGCGACGGTTGTGGGTTCGATCCCCACTCGAGGAAATGAAATATTTACTTAAATTTATATTTCCATTTCTTCGCTCTGGTGTCAAGGCTAAGCGCGGCGTTGAGTTCTGCCACTCAACACGCAATGCCTCCAGAATTCGGCAGAAAGTGGGGAACGGAGTGTCTTAACACTAGGTTCCCTCTGCCTACCCTGCTGTGTGCGGGATATAGCGTGAAGCTAATTTAATTTAATTTTTTTTTATTATATACTTTAGCGTTGTATAGACACGGAACGAATGATGCAAATATGGATGCTGTGAGTGAATTTTAAATGACAATTATAGTTTTTTTATTTTTTATTATTTAAGTATGTGACTGTGAACGCGACGGGTTGTAGATTCGATTCGCACTTGAGGAAATTAACTATTTAATATTTTCATTTCTTCGCTCTGATGTTGAAGTGACTCCCTCCACTAAGCTCCCTCTACCTGCCATACTATATGCGAGATACTGCGTGAAAAAAAAGAACTGTTTCACAAAAAGGAGGAGGTTCTTTTTTTCTAAAACTAAAAAAAAAATGAAAGTTAAGCAGCCTTTATCATTGGTGGTAATGGATATCACAACGTCAGGATCTGGTGATGGAATGGAATGATATAATTCTAGAAAAATTTAAGAAAACTCTCCCTCTCTTTCCCTCTCTCTTTGCCCAATAAGAAATAAACAAATATATACCACCAAACAAAAAATGAGTTAAAAATTTTATAACCATGTTAATTTTAAGTTATTCAGACACGAACTCCAAACATAACGGATTTTAAATAAGTATCAGTTACTTAATTTACTATTTTATAATTTTCTGGACTTTGAAATATTTGACGGCGCGGCTTAACATGCAATTCCTCCAGCAATCGGCGGAAAGAGTTGAGCGGAGTGTTTGAACACTACGCACTCTGCATACCCTGCTATAAGCGGGATACAGCGTGAAAATAAAAAATATTTTTGTTCTACATGTAGTATAATACTTTTAAAAATATTAGAAATAATCACAAAATTTATATCAAATGACTCTAACACAATTAGAAATCGAAATATACCATAGACACTAGCAAGGAAGGTCACACCATGGCCTCGACCGATCTAATATCGATGACGTCCACACAGACATTGACGGAACTACAGTCGACACGTAACGTACGCGGATGTACAGGTCCTTGGCGTTTTTTAAGGTCTAACTAACATTCAGATGTAAAAAGTGGTCAGTATATTTTATAATAATACTAGCTATCTGAACGTGGTTTCGCCTGCGCCAAGTTATTTTTATTATATAGCGAAATTGAACAAAATAATTAAATTAATTGAGGCCAGTCGTGGCGCAGGGGCACAAAGTGTGAATGAAAAACCGACTGGTTGTGGGTTCTATCCCCACTCGAGGAAAATAAATATTTTACTTAAATTTATATTTTCATTTCTTCGCTCTGGTGTCGAGGCAAAGCGCGGTATTGTGTTCTGCCACTCAACACGCAATGCCTCCAGAATTCGGCAGAAAGTGGGTAAAGGAGTGCCTCAACACTAGATTCCCTCTTGCTACACTGCTGTGTGCGGGATATAGCGTGAAGGTGATTGAACAAAAAATTGCGTAAATTGTAACCTATGTCTTATTCCTGTAGCTTTATAACTATAAAGTTTTATCTGAATGCGTTTAGTAGTTTTTACATGAAAATGGAACAAACACTCATTTGGACAAACTTTTACAATTAGGATAAATATAATTTTATTACTATTTTACAATTTTAAAGTGATATTCGTAGGCCAACTAAGCCATACGTTTTTAAGACTGTATGGTTTAGTTGGCCTATAATGGCGTTCTTAAGAACGTATTGGCCTATGGTAAAATTTTATATATTTTCGAAAAAGAATTATTATTTCTTTTTCAACTTTACTCTTTTCCTACATTGCAAGGTCAAAGGGGACCTAGTGTCATGACACTCCGTCCTCTGCTGTCCGTCCGAATTCAAGTATTGCGTGTTGAGTGGAGGAACCTGACGCCGTGCTTTATCTTGCGGAAAAATAAGCGGGAAAATAAAAATAATTTAAATATCATTCCTTGAATGAAGATGGCACCAATAATTATCGCATTTTCAGTCAACCAATGTTCCACTGCGCCATTAAAGCCTAACCTTGCCTTTATAATTATAATAATATCAAGAAAAACTCAGTTAACTATAGTTATGATTGAATACAAACAGAATACATGATGAAATTGTACGTATATATTATGTTAATAAAAAAATAAAAATATATATTCCTATTTTAATAAATCATCATGGTGTGTTTGTCGTGTCTCAATGGGATTGGAACTGACTGTAAGCGCAATGGTAGTGGAATCGATCCCCACTCGGCATTGCTTAGAGCATATTTAAATTCTTATGTTTAATTAATTTTCCAATGTTAAGATTGTTAAGATTTAATTTTAATTTAATTTATTTTCAATTTTCCGCTCTGATAAATAAAAGTCAGTGTCGAATTCAGCCACTTAACTTTTCACTCAACGTTTCAATGTTTTTCGGAAATCGAAGAACATAGTATCTTGATATTAGGCTGCCCCTACCTCACCTGTTATTCGGAGAAAAAGTATAAAGCTGCAAAAAAGCAGCTATTTGAACTTAACGGATGGGAGAATGCGTAAACGCGCGAAAAGATAATGAAAATATATTTTATCATCAAGTACCCACAATAAATGTTGTTATCATACAAACAAATTACAATACCTTCATATAGGTCGAAAATCATCACCGGAACCACATGGGGCAGAACACTGCTTTGCATGTAGCTTCCTTGGGAAGTATAGGGAACGCTAAGAGGAGATTCCTCGAATTCTACGGCGACGGAAAAAACGAAATTTCACATTTTATGTGATAATTTCATAACCAGAGTTGTAGCAACTAGAATGAGACAATTTTATCAATACCTGATGATATACAATGATTATGAATGAAAATATTAGGTATCTATTTATCTTAAATATGTAAGATATAAATATTAGTCATCTAAACTTTCATAATATTCGATCACATGGCCTTGTTTTGACTATCGCCTTTTGGCATTTATAATGCTCACGCTAAGTACACCTCAAGGTGTCTATTTGTATGCACTGTGCAATACAGAAGAACTAACATTTGGTAAATAACGAACAAATTAATATATGAGATATGATATAGAGACAAGTCGTGGTGCTACACGTTGTGGGTTCGATCCCCATTCGAGCAAATCAATATTTAAAAATCCTCTTTTCCTCGTTAACGTAGCAAAGAGTGTCGTTGAGTTCCGCCACTCAACACGTAATGTCTCGAAAATTGGGACAGAGATAGAGTGTCGTAACCCTAATTTTCATGTACCTAATCTTTACTAAGAGGTGTATACATATACATAGTTAAAAAACCGGTTAAGTACGAGTCGGATTCACCCACTGAGGTTTCCACCAGGATTGTAGGTTTTTTGAGGTACAGAACCTCTAACATAAAAATATTAATCAATATCAAGACACTGTATTCTTCGATTTCCATTTGAATCCACGACAATTATACGTATTGGGACTCAAGAAGAACTCAAAGGGAAATTAATTAATCAAAATATAATTATTTCTTTTATTTATTTATTAGTAACGAGGCATAACGCGACGTTGAGTTCCGCCACTCAGCACGCAATGCCACCGAGAATGTCTTAATAGGAACGGACTGTTTTGACACTAGGTCCCCAAGAGGGTTCCAGAGGGGACCCTCTATCTTCCCTAACATGAGCAGGATAGAGTGTAAAACAAATAAAACCACGACCGGAGATCGAGCACACAACCACCGCGTTTACTTATATAAGTAAGTATCTATCTATAAATATGAAATTATAAAGACTAAATAAATACACAATGAATAAATACAATACATACAACTTACAAAAATATAAATAATGTAAAACAATCTCACGGGATTAAATATACCATAACAGGATGGCAATTAAAATTCTCATATAAGATTTACTCAAAAATCGTCGCCATGTCGCAACTCTTGGCGCCAACATTAACATGCGAAATATAGAATACACTATTATAAAGGTACATTTATAAAGGATTTTTTTTTTAATAATTATATTATTTTAAAAAATAGAACGCTTAGGCGTATCTATTGAATATTGAAATCTCATATGAAAGAACATTTTAGATTATTTGTGATTTTTTATATTATTTTCATATTTTGATTATATAAGAATTTATTCTTTATACAATCAACATAGTGGTGTCAAGTGTGGATAAAAATATTGTGATATTCCTTTTTTTGAGAATGAGCTGACTGTATCTTGCCCTCTGCCCTCCGTTGGAATCCAGGGCAGTACGCGAGGCAATTAACAAATCATACCACTGACTTGCATTCCGTCTTTTCTTCATTTCTTTGTCTTACTCGCATTCAGGCTTTGAACATTATTTTCACACCCTTCATTCAGAGTGGTGTGCAATGCCTACAACTTGCATTCTGATGATGCAATAACAAAATGTATAATAATCTTGAAAATCAAAGATCTTACTAGCTAGACTCTAGCTAGAGTAACGTCCGTTTTAAAATATAATTTGCATTAACATTCACTAAAAAGGTGCAAATGCTTACTATTACAAGAACATTATTTGGTTTTCTTACTTATTATTCACTACGAGCGAGCAGTAAGTAGGTGATGGCACACATAAAGTTTCAAATAAAATGTTGAGTTTTTAACTTTGCATTTTTAACGACAACAGTAAACTGCAATCTGACAAGTAACGATTATTAAATTTATAAAGACTAAAAATCTTTATAATTTCAGTTTTTTAATTTATTTATTTATCAAATACAGTGAAAATGAGTATGCTCTGGCTCTACATTACCTATATTAATAATATAAGGCATATTAAGATCAAACGCCGCGCTGAATTCCGCAACGAATCAATTTTTTAATTGTTTACTTAAAAAATAAATAATAGAATTGCTTACTGTAGACTAAAGTTATTGTCTAATACGAAAAGTATAGGAACTGATTGAAAGCCTAACATGGGAAAAATATTCATATTTCTCGATAAAATTCTTTTTTTTACGTACAATATATGGGCACAAAAATTTATACTTACGTGAAGCTATATAGTAGAGATAGGTAGTAATAGATATTACACATTTAAAATGAAACTATTTATATCGATACAGCGTTACTCTTTCTAAATTTCTTCACCGAAGTCCTACTAAATTTCGACGAAAAGCACTAATATTTTTTTAAAAAAACTTAATTAATAACTACTGCACGGTAACTATTAAAGTAATAAATTCACTTTAAAACCTGTAACATTTTAAAAGTCTACTTTATGATACTTTATGATTTTTCTTCACAAAAAGCATAGTTAAGATGATATAATGTTAAATATGGGGCTCACTTTTTATACTTAAAAGTAAAAACTTCGATAAAGAGAAGAACACCAGTGTGAAAAGGACTTAATAGTTAACAGTATGCAAATTTTTAAGTTGAGACTTAAGTGTAATAAAAAGTGCTTAAACTATTATGAAACTTGAAACCAGTGGAATAATTCGCGAACAATAATAATTTAAGTAGCCTTATTACGTTTGAGCTGAGAACAGTTTAATAAGTTCTATAGAAAATATGTAATATTGTTAATAAATTTGTTTATATTTGTGTCCCGCATTGCTGGGTGATGGAACCTATTGTTAAGTTAAAATAAAAATAAATCAGCTTCACGCTGTATCCCGCACACAGCAGGGTAGGCAGAGGGAACCTAGTGTTAAGACACTCCATTCCCCATTTTTTGCCGAATTCTGGAGGCATTGCGTGTTGAGTGGCAGAACTCAACGCCGCGCTTAACCTCAACACCAGAGCGAAGAAATGGAAACATAAATTTAAGTAAATATTTCATCTCCTCGAGTGGGGATCGAACCCACAATCAGTCGGTTTTACAGTCCCACCTCAGGCTTCTTTTTAGTATATTTTTTAATTATTTATAGTTGGTACATATACACATCGTGAAGCTAAGAAAGTAATAAATAAATCGAATTTCCAAATTAAAAATTTGCTACATACCAAGTGGTCCAGCTGTACAATATTAGTAAAATTGTAATAAAATATGATAGTAAATAGATATAAAAGAAAAGGATAAAAAAGTATCTCTGTATCTATAGGTTCTTATAAAACTATCCCAAAATTATCATAAATACGTTACGTGTTATAACGCGAATTTGTTTCGTGTTTTTAAAAAAAAAGATTTATTTTAATTACACTTTATTTATTAAAATGACATAGTAGAGAAATAGTATTTTATAGAAATAGTATATAAACACTTGAAATAGAAATTATGAATCTTAGGCAACCTTTCTCTAAGACAATGGGATGGAGACTGAAAGTAATAAGTAATTATAATATTAAAGCATACGGCAATATTGCTGACGCGGCAGCGTCAGTCTAGGGATCCGCAAATATACTTGCAGGGTCCGAGTATAACACCTCCCCCTTTAAAGAAATAAACTTCTATTTTTAGAAGTTTATGTACAATAAAAGATTTAAATTTAAATTATTATATATATATTTTTCTTTAGATTTTAAACATTGATTCTAAGTTTAGCAGGTGAAATTATTTCAGAAGTCTTGTCAGTCTGTCTTTCAGCTTCATTTACTTCCAAAAGAACTGTAGGTGACTTGGAAGAGGTTGACTCTGGGGATTTGAAAGAGTTTGA